>WYDF02209102.1:0-21387 GCA_009867245.2 Adranes taylori | reverse complement strand
AGCCTCTTTAGTTTTATAGCAGGGTGCACCGGATGACATAGTCATCACTCGAGCAGGCGAGGTTGACGTCTGGGTTGGCTAGATTGACCATGTCGTGCCATCACCCCTTACATCACCCCAAAGGCATAAATAATTCAAATGTTTTAACTGTGAGGACAAATGTTTGCAGAAGTGTCACATTTTGTAAAATATATTTCTATTTTACTTAAAGATTTTTTTTCTATCTAATTTGTTTATTATAATAACTGATATGTAATAACATATTAAAAATCCATGTTGGTATACAAACGTTCAATGTATGTTTACGTAGAACATGAGATTTTATTGTATAATAGATCCTAAGTGGAAGTTAAAAATGAAGTGGATGATTCTATAAATAACTTTAGTTTTCTTCAAGCAGAAAAGTCTGACATTCTTTCGCTGAAAATTGTTGATGACGATGATCAGTATACCAGTTTTTAATTTACTGTTGCAAAGATGGAAGGAATACCTGATTTGTGCTCATATTGTGAGTGCAAATATGTAAGTCAGAATGTAATGGAATTACATTTAAATAACCACATACGTGAAAAATCATTTCAATGTTCCAATTGTGAGTATACTTTCGTGAGAAAGGATTTGTTAGCTTTACATACACGCACGTATATGGACAAAGACATTTGATTGTTCTTATTGTGGTTATAAGTGTGAAAAAAAGTCAGCGTTGGTCATTAACATTCGAACGCATGGGTGTGAAAAGCCATTCACTGTACAGATTGCGAGTAAGACTAAGTATTAGTCTTTGATATAGGTTAATAAGACATAAACGTATTCACTCCGGTGAAAAGCCGTTTGAATGTTCGGATTGTAACTACCGATGTGCACGGACTATTCAGTTGAAAGTACATAAATATACACATATCGATGATAGTTTAGTGTTCTGATTGTGAATACAAATGTACGAGTAAAAGTATGTTGATAAGACATAAAAGTATACATACGTATAAGCGCAGCAAGGGGGGGGGGGAACTGCCCCGGGCGGCACGAAAAGTGGGACGCTAAACGGTCCTCAAAGAAAACCTCAAAGATTCCCCGGGAAATTTCAAGTTTTACCTTTTTTGGGGGGCGTCAAAAAGGTATCGTGTCCCAGGTGCAAATTATGCTTACTACGCCACTGAGCTTTATTTACTTTAGTACTTTATTTAGGATTAACATATTTCCAAATATTTCGAAAGACTAAAAAAGAGTTTAACGCTCATTGTAAATGCCTTAAAAATATTGATAATTGATAAGTATTTTTTTGATTAACTTTAAATTGAACGAAATTTTCAGATTACTAAAAGTAATGTTTATCAACTTGTAAATAGTAAATATACAAGGATCTAACAAAAGTTCGGTGATTTGAACAGACACATATAAAACTTCTCCTTACTAGATACGTATATTTGGAATCATTTTAATATTTTCTTAGATAATGTTCATCAAACTCGATATTTCTAAAGCCAGATGCGAGATATACCCACATGCCAGATTTAAAGCCAGATAGACCCAATTGAAACACTCTGAAAATTTTTATCTTTCTAAGTAGCCAGTTTAATCTTTGTATAATCTTATACAAAGATTTTTATAATGCATTTGTGTCAGTATTATAAATAAATCTTTATTTGGCTAAAATCGGATAAGCATTCATATTGATACAATTAGTCTGGTTAAATCACCTTTAGATCCTATGGTTTTAGTCAAATGAGGAATTAATCACATTTTAAATAGATTTGGTCAAAACACCATCTAGCTTCAAATCAATCACGTGACCTGGGCTAGACATACCACACAGAGGGTACAAATTGCCACACATCGCAGAGGGCACACTGGTTTTTTCTCTATGTAGCATATATTTATTTCAACAGCTACTGCAAGTAACATACACTTATTTAAAACCGCTATGTTAGGATTGATTTCAAATGACATCTCTCAAATTCAACGAACTATTAGATGACGTCATCCTATATTTATGTAAAATTTTTGTACGGTCTAAGTATATTTTCAAGCAATAATTTTTTATACCAATCCTGGTAGCATCAAGTTACTTTTTGTAATCTAGTTACTTTTATTTTTAAATCAATAGTGACGATATATGAAGATATACGAGACACCTAAGCAACCACCGGCGTAGAGCATTCGCCAATATTTTAATACATCACCGGTATGGCAATTTTTTGGCGACCCATATTTTGTTCAGGGTAGTGGAATGATGGATGCGTCACTAGCATATTATACCCATCTTTTGCCGAACCCATCCCATACGTTTGCACATACGGTCCAAAGCATCCAGCTTTCATGCATTATCTAACAAAAAAAGGTAACGGAATGGTGAATGCTCTGGGCTCTATTTGGCGGAAACTGCATATCTAAAACTCTCCGTTTTCCTATACAGATGCATTATTAAATCTTGAAGAATATGGAGCACCTCTCATGAAGAGATTTTTTTAACTTTAGAAAATAAGCAAAGCTACAAAGTTCGAGGAGCAACTATTTAATTAATGTCAGACAGTTCGAAAACTTCGTTCAGATTACAGTCACAGTAAAACGCTTTTTTAAAAACACATCTAAAATAACTCCACTACTGGTAAAGAAAATCGCTCTCGTAAACGTTCTTTTTATAACTTTAATTAGTGCTTTCCCATTTTTCTTAATTAAAACAATAAAAAAATTAAAATAAAACATTATTCTTCTTAAACCTAGCAAAATAAAATCACAAAAAGAACAACAAACATAAAAAGATAAGACAAAATTAATAAAAAAAACTTCTTCATCCACTGCCACAGCGACAAGGGGACAAATGTGTATAGTATTTTTTTCCCTCTTCTACTTATTTCTCCCTTTTCTTTTCTCTCTCATCCATTTTTTTTGACCTCATGCTACAAACATAGTCTCCAATTTATTGTTTCTTCATCTTTCCATTCTAGTTCCACACATTCTTTCACCCAATCTTACCATGACTCATCATTCATTCCACATATATTGCATCTTCTTTCTTCTTCTTTCATTCCATACCTGTTACATTGCTCCTCACTACCACACCTGAACCTAGCAATCATCCTCTGCTCATCCATACTCTTACATGACCTCAAGTATTCCGGAATATCCCTCATCACCTTCAATTTTTTATATTTCCTATTATATCTACAGATCATAATCCTCTCCTCCCTCTCCTGTCTTTCCACCTCCTCTAACGTCCATGTCACTTCCTTCTCACATTCCGACCCTTCCTTTACCCTATTAAGCCATTCTTCCATCGATCTTCCATTGATCATCTATCGATCACTTTTCATTCTTCCATCGATCACTTTTCATACATATTCTTCCTCCCCACCACCCATTTATTCCCCTCTATCCTATTCTTTTCTTCTTTCATTGTACACATATACACCCTTTTAATCATCCTCTCATCTTCAGCTAACAACATCTTTCGTTCATACTTAAGTATCTTTTTAGCCCCCTTTATGCCACATTTGGACTCATTTAATTCCTGTAACACTATCCGCCAGGGGTTGATCTTTCCACACCTAATAATCTTCTCAATTACTTTATCCCTATTCTTTCTACTTCTTCCCATTCCTTCACTGCCCATACTTTCGCCCCATACATTAATATACTTCTTACACATACATTGAATATCATCAGTCTCATTCTTACGGAGTCACCAAATTTGTCTGTCCGTACCTTACTGCAGTTTCACTGCTGCAGTTTCCGCCTTTCTCACTACCAACCATCCTACGTTGAATATACCGGTTCTCGTCAAATGTGTAAATCCTGCTTACATTTAAATGTCTGAATTGGCTTCTGAGCAAATTGCACTCGTTTGTTTGGTTTCTTGCTTTATCAAAAATGAACTTTGCGCAGGTCTTGAATCAGCCTTATCTGCCAAGTCTTCAAGTATCTGAATCTAGGTTAGATAAGAATTTGCTTTAAATGTTGCTTCTAGTGCAACGACATTTTCTGCGGTCGATGGATGCTGATGAGCGCTTTTCATGTAATTAATTCTGGACACTTAAATGTTCAGTCCAAAGTCTTCGAAACCAGAGTTTCCCAACATTTTTTGCGTTGAACCTCTCCGGCTTGTTATTATATATTTTCATTCGTCCCCGTCTCATATAAAAACCTGTCTAATATAAAGGTGAAACTTTTGGATTAACAAGGAAATATTTGATCCAAAACTTTTCAAATGTCAACAGGTGGAAATTCTCTCTCATGGTGAATCGGTCTTCATTTCTATAAATTCTTAAGACATCGACAACAATTGGGTTCCAAGCCGTATGTCGTATTGGTGATTCTGAATTCATGTCTCGATAGTATCGATAAAATTCGTATTCCAATGCAGAGCTTCTTTTTCAGTTTTGAACTCTTCGTCCGGTCTTTCCTTTTTAAATCTTTCGTGTAGTTGAGAAAATGATAATACATTTTCAACAGACACTTTTTGAGTCCAAAGTCGAACCTTCGCTATGAAACCCTGACCATGATTATGGATATTTATTAAAGTCGTAGCATGTTGCAGTTTTTGTCCTGAAGCTTCAAGTTTAATAGATTCAAATGTATCAGTCAAATAGGCCAACCTCGTTTGAAATTGTGAAAATTTGCAGAAAATCGTGTTTTCTTTAAACTTAAGAAAAGAGATGACCTCTTCTGTCAATTATAAAGGCGTCCCAGCATGTTGCACTTAGACAACCCACGTACTTCTGTGTGGAAAAATAGATCTTTGTGATCAGAAATCATCCTTGCAAAGTAAAATATATAGTCGGCTGTTTAAAGCGCTGGAAATGATTTTGAAGCCAAGGCTTTTTGATAAATTGCACAGATGCTAACCAGCGTGGGATTCTTTTCCTTCTAAGCTAAGCCTGATGGTGCACCTGGCATTACAGGGACCTGTCATCAGTGCGAAGTTCAATGAATTTATTCCAATGCAAATATGTTTTTTGATTAAATCAGAAATTGAATCAAATATATCTACAGATTTAGTGCCTGCTCTCGAAAATTGGGAGTAAAAAATCTCTTCGCGATATCTGTGGATTTAGTGCAGCTTATGGCAAAAAATGCAAATGTTTATGGCTTGTGATTTTATGTAAATATCATCGATTCTACGCTTGAGTGTTATTTGAATTATTTATCGCTTGATAGTGTAAAATTGTTACAAAGTGTCGCATAAACCCTAACTGGTTAAATAATTCAATGACCAGTTAAAATGCATCCAACTAAACCGGAATCAAAATTAAGTTAGGTCGTAGCTACATTTTATAAGTTATTATTGGACTAGGGTAACATCATAATATCGTTTACTTAATTACACAAGAGTCATGGGAGCGTTTAATTGATTAAAACCGAAGATACAGCCTTAATAAAATAAGTACGGCTCATAAGTTAATTAAATAGATTAATTATGTATAATACAAGAATTTTAATCGATCTTTTTACATATCTCAATTTAATTTTTCATACAATTTCAATTATATTGGATTAACATATTTTGGAGAATAATAAAACATTAGCTTTGTTTGATTTATTTGAAATACAAATATAGAGATTTGTATGCAATATAATTTTCCTTCCCGGCGGAAGTTAATGAAATAATTGCCTAGCAATATATAATTAGCGAAAGAATTCAGATGGTTTCAACACAGATTGGTTGGCGAATAATATAATAGATTACACTATCGTACTAGTTAGTTAAATATTTGTAAAGATCAATATGAAAACGATAGACATTGTTATTAATTAATAAACAAATATAGAAAGTTTCAACCCACATTAATAATTAGTAATCAATTATTAATTAGGTGAAAAAACGAAAATTAGTAACATTAAAATATTTAATTATTTACTGAAAATTCCATCCATCAAAACCCAAAGCCATTAAAATAAATTAATTGGAAGGCCATGATATCTTGGAGTTAACAAAATAATCGCTTCACTAAATCGTAAGTAAATCGCGTATTAGACTAGGAAACTGAACTTATTACGCAAAAGATTAAACGTAATTGAATTAGACCTTTTTACTGAATTGTAAGAAAAATCAGAACATAATGAGCCAGAGAAAGGGTAAGATTTTAGTTTCTATAAAGAAATCAATTGTCCCTATCTTACTTTTACTAACTGAAATCCCTTCTAATGTGGTCTTTCTAATATCTGGTCATAAATCTAGGTATTTACCGATATCTTGACTACTGATTCTTTTTACAGTAACATTTCCTCTACAACCCCACTGATACCTTAATACTAAATAGCCTCGAGTAAAGTCACATGTACTCCTTAGAATAAATAGATGACAGGGTTTAATGAAAATGAATATGCCAATAATTTAATTTGGGTAAGAGTAAGTACTAAAACATTTAAAGAAATAGAATTCAGTTAAAATGTTCTTTTCGCCGTTACATGCGCCCTCACCCTCTCAACTTTCGACCCTGAAAGTTACAGCTCTATCGTTTAGTACACATGGTTTGATTAATTCCTCGCTGATAGTATGAGGTTTCTTTTGCTTCCCTATTAACAATCCACTATGCCTGCTCTAAAGCATTCGGAAGTCCTGTTCGAAAGCATTTAAATATTGCCTTCACGATTTACCCTTCATGAGAAAATACAATTTTATACTCTATGTACATCTGGACAACGAGATCCGACCAATTTCGTGTACCACATTTGCTCTTTGCTCGGTATTGACGTTGCACTTGAGTTTAATTTAAATATTCTTGTTTCTAGATCTAGTATCACTTTGAAATCAATATAGTAAAACAATAAATAAGTATTAAAAATTTTTACCGGCTTTACTTTACCCTAAATGGGTACATCGGCAAACTTGCGTTAATATATTCCTTTCTTCAAAAATCTACAGAAAAAGTGCAATGTGTCTTATTTCTAAACACATAAAACAATAAAAAATATACTTTTTACATTCCTATATGGACTAAGTTCATATAAGGTGCATAAAAGATCCTCTCATTACAAGCAATTTACCTAATCTTCTGAATACCATCAACAAGATAAAAATGTTTCAAAATCTACAAAGGACAGTACGTCTTTGAAAGTTTCTTTAAGTAATCATAAATGGTTGACATTTTCTAGCCAATAAATAGCATTTAATATTTCGTTAGGGACAAATGAGATTATGAAATATTACATACATATATGTCTATTGACCTTTGAAATATTTGTCATGCAAAAGGTAATAAAAAGTTATAAGGTATTTTATTATTGGCATATAATGTTTTACACATATATTTATTAATATGGTATTTTGTAATATATTTAATCATATAAAAGCCTCTATGAATTATTCATTGCTGGGATTCATTGAAAAAATAGTCACAGTTCAAAAAAGGCATTCTTACAGTCAAATTCACTTTCTTGAAAAGTTTTACTATAGTAAGGAAAATGCTATGTAGAAAATCTGTTCTTGTTTTTTTCCGTCCATTAAAAAAGTAATAATCAAAAACATAACCTATCCAAATGTTGGAAGTGTATTTACTTCGTGATTTGCCACTTATTGTACAATTGGTAGATTGTGACTATATAGTTTCAATCCTTCCGGGCCATCTTCAGACACACAGACTATTAATTCATGGGGAACTGTGTGGGTGCTTTATAGTAGTGGAGTTAGGTGACCATATTGGGATTATAAAGGATTGAATCTGATGATACTAATGTTTAATATTAATAGATCCGTCGTAGTCCCAATATGGTCACGTAACTCCACCCCAATAATAGTATATCTATTACCAACAGATCCAAACAGATCCCCATCAAGTCCCCAAATTCAATCAATCTATTGATACAACTAATGTTAAATTTAAATTATTATAAAAATTTCACACACTTTGTAAACCTGGCGGCAGCAACATCATAACTTGTCTATCAAACTTCATCCAAATCGCTTCAGTAGAACCTTGAGTATTATTACTCTGAGTTTTTAAGGTAAATTGTTTCTTATTAATCCCTGTTTCATTTATATATAAATAATTTCCGCTAAGGAGAATATAAAAGTCAAATTCAAGGTCAGTGCGAGTTCAAAGTAAGAAACTTATATAATATTTTATATTTGTAATATAAGTTATATTATACCAAATACAATAATAAATTATATTTGTAAAATTTTATTTATTAAAGTTTTATCTATATGTAGATATACATATTTTTATTTTGTTGATTAATTTCTTATTAATTTAATTTCTTTTATGATTAATTTCTTGCCCTATGTTGTAAATACCTAATTTTACTAAAATCGGATGAATATTCATATTGATGCAATTCACCTGGTTAAATGACCTTTAAAACAACAGGTCTTATTGGAAATAAAAACTTTATTATATTTTAAACTAATAGACCACCTTTAGCTTCAAATCGATTCCATGATGCCGACTACGGGGTTAGACATACTACTCAGAGTGGACAAATGTTCACCGTGACTTTTTGTGAGCTCCAGAATTTACAAAAACTACTATATGTATCAAATATTATTTCAACTATAACTGTATGTAGCATATACTTTTGAAACCTCGATATAAATTTTTTTAAAGTCTGCAATATTAGATTTTATGAAGCAGTCAAAATCAACAAATTATCACATGACAACATTTAGGTTTTTTATGTACAAATTGTTTTGTACTGCCCTGGTACATTTTTTAGACAATCATTTTTGCGTTGCTCTGGTAGTGTCTAGTTATTTTTTCGAATCTATTCTATTTTTGAGATCAAATGCATGTGTTTAATCAAAAGAACAAATTCTCAATGTTGCCATATTGCGAATGGTGAAAGAAGAATCTATTCAAGGTGGTTGTGGAGGCTTAAAAATGATCCGAAAGTACAATGTATAATGTACACGTTTATCAAATTCGTAAACAAGAACCAAGAATCATTGTCCAAAGAATTAAGAGCAAAGAAGTTTGTCCTATTTTTGTAAGCTTTTGAGTTTGTAAATAATTTAAATCTGACTTAAAAATTACTTTTAGTACAAGAAAAGATGACAACGGAAATAATAAAAAATTAGTTGGTGCTTCCGCCCCGTGCAGAAATACGAATTTTCTCTGTTTTTATGAAACAAAAACAATTACAAAACACGTATAATATTAGTACTTTGTTCCAATATTAGTTCATCATGACTCCTTTAATCAAACGCAACAAAGAGTGGATAAGACACCTATATAGAGTGATAGGGAACTTCAAATAAAATTGCCTTTTCCATTTCCTACCTATCCCCTTTCCTACCTTCCATCCTTATGACACACAACTACTAACAAACACAATTTCTATACATCCACACACCCAACTTCTGTTTATAACTTATTTTTAATTTACCGCCTATCCTTTTTGAGCCATCCCTCCATGATTCCATTCTCATTAATTCCCATATTGCATCCCTCCACCATTTATACCACACAAACCAGCATTCATCACAGTCACATTTTCCTCTTATTAATCTCAAACGTAATGTTCCCCATTACTTGTATGTCCCCTAACACCTTGTTCTATGTACACCCTCCAATTATTCGCTAACATCCTTGTACCCGCTACCAATAATTATTAAAAGTATTCATTGTGTGTGCCCGTAGCATTACAGTAGTAGTACAAAACAGCCGATTCTGCCCCAAAGGTTGCTCACTAGAGCCCAGCGCATTCACCATCTTGTTACCTCTTTTGTAATATGGTATATGTAATATGGTGGATGCTGCGGGCCTGACTGAGCATTGTAAGACTGACAAGAAATGCCGTTTCGTCCCCACTGTTTTACATTACTATTATAAAGCTACGCGCACACACAATGAATACTATTAATAATTAAGTAATACATTTTGTATATAATCTATGTATTTCATATCTTCATCACGCTACCAGCTGGAATAATCTACAAAATCCTCGCTAACCATTAGAGTAGCAGAAGAGCAGAAGTAGCAAAAAAGAAGCCTAAATGAAATCAGAAGAAGAAAATAATATCAGAAAACAAATTATCACTAGTTCGATACGTTTTCTTGCTATTTTTGCTAAATGGAACATGGCAATGGTATCATCCTACTAATCTTGAATTGTAAATAGAAGCTATACATTGTCAGTAAATTAAAATCGTGAATCGAGTCATACATATAAATATTAAGAACAATATACCAAATTATATTACCTCGTTATTGCGTATATCTATTTATGTATTTACCCATATACATATCTTTGTGTACTTATTATAATAATAAGAGAAATTTGCGACTTTCTGACCCAATCCTGAGAACTCATGCAGACCATTTTTATGTTACAAACTATCAGAATACGAAAAACAGTATAGTGGTCAAAAATATAACTTCGATCATGCTTTAATAAGATACAATTCTGTAACAAGATAGCAATGCCATCTAGCTACATGGGCTATTTATTCCTATCCACCACTGACACAGCAGAGATATTCCTAATGAATCTAAAACAGTTTGATTCTTCTTCATAATTGTCGAGCTCCCGAGTACCAACAAAGCATCAATGGAACCATTTTAACCCATTGCATATACTTAATATTATAACCTATACATAGAATGATTTCTTCCTTACATCCTTTTCTACGTCGTATATTTAACCAACCTAAGAAATAAGATTTATCTTCGACAAGAAGATGATTATGTAATTATTAATAATACCTAATTTAAATATTTCTATGAGAATATTTATAATCAGTTTAGGTAATTAAAATAATTAAAATCATAATTTTATAAATATTCAAATTAGTTGATGACTGGCGTAGGAAGTATTAAAACTCGTAGCTATTGAATAAAATGACAAGTAGGAAAGTTAGTGAACAAGATTTGAAAGATTTGTTATATTACAGTGTCAGAATAGGTCATCTTGAACGTGAACTTGATGCGATTTACCTTCTGTTGATCTAATAGCATAAAAGGTGAATAGTAAATGAGTCTATAGGTTGTTTCTCTCTGATAATTAGAAATTAATTTAAAGAATAATTGAGATGACTTTTAAGTCGTATAGCTATTTATGAAATTAGGTTTGTTAATTATTACGAAAACTGATTATAGACGTTTTAGGAGATTCAAATTGATTAAAAACCAGGTAAGGGTAGATACGTATTTCTGGCATTTGTGGTGACACTTTTCGAAACCCTCTGCTTTTCGTACATAGCATCATTGCACTGGTTTGTGAGACCAGCGATTAGCTATTGCGCTACCCGCGATTAACTATGTCGGTAGCCTTTGTTATAAATATGTGTGTGTGTATTACATAGATAAAAAGAATATTTCCGCATTTGAGGCGTTTGCAAAATCTTTTATTATTACTATTGTTTTTAACTGAAAAGTTTTATGGCAACGTTTATTTCAGCCATCATATTTCGACAAGCCGTAAACTTCTCACCCTTTTGTGATTTCGACTGATCTCTGATTGGTTATTAGTTCTACGAATTTTAGCAGAAGGCATTTCAAAGCAATGCTTCCTAAAATGTTGGACGCGTAAAGCTCCTACCTCCACCGGTAGTACGTTCCAACCCTTATGATTTCATCAACAAAATAAAGCAACTTTGATCTTTAGAAATCTCAACAGAACAAAATAATTTTTGTATAGGTTAGAATTACAAACCTTCCTAAAATTTTAATTTTCTAACAACAGTTTCCTTTAAGACACGTCCAAGTGCACCAGCAACTACGAGAAGAGCCGCCGGCGAGCCAACCACCAAAAGTTGCTTCTTCTTAACTATTTTCACATAAATGGAGCCCAAAACTCAATTTAGCATTCGCCAGACGCATTTTGGGTCTTGTACTAGTTGTTCCTGAGTGAGCAAATTCGCACATTTCAACTAGCATAATTCAGCAGTAAGTGACCAAACTTATTCTTGAAGGGCGAGCTAAATCGTACAATTAAATCTGTGGGTCCACCTCCAGAGGGAGTAGGTCAACGTGAGAGGAAATGGTCAAACAACTGCCTAGCGCACAGAGACAACAAGAATGGCCCATACAGAACTCCAGAGATGCTTGAATATCATCACTAACGATCATTCTACTACTAATTACCGGTGACAGCGAATAGATCCTACATACACAGCAAATTCATTTTCTCCCATCACAAAATTTCAACCTATCTTCAACAAACTGTTTCACACCATTTTCATATCTTCGTCATGCTGACTGGCTGAATAAAACTACAAGATCTTCGTTAAACTTTCATCATTCAACCATTTGAATTGTAGTCTATAAACGTCCTGGAGGAGCAGAAGAGAAGGCAAAATCCAATCAGAAGAACAAATTATTAATATCATAAATCAAAATATCTTTAATTCGCTACTATTACTTGTAACTTTGCTAATGGAAAATGGTATGGAATTATCCTAACAATTTTCCTAACAACATTGTCACTAATTAAAATCGCCATTTGAGTCATACATGTGAAGTTATAAATATTAGAGAACAATATACCAAACTATGTGATTGAGAACTTTATTATAATAAGATCAGCGAATTCAAAGCCAACCTTGTATTATCTCATGCAAAGGGCATTTTACGTTACAGAATAAACAGAATAAAAATAGAAGCAGTATAATGGTCGCAAGATAACCTCGATCCTGCTTTGTTAAGATAAATTCTGTAACATTTTGTGAGGAAAAATTCCAATTAAATTTATGTTGGATTTTTCCTGAGCGTTCCAGTATTGGTGAATGTTTTTCTAAGAGTTGACTGACCAAGCAATTCTTCAGTGGAACTCTTGTAATTAAGACCCATCAACATTTCAATTCATACCTCGTATTAGCTCCATCAGAATCAATACAATATCAACACTATTAAATAAATCCATCTACTAAAACAGGGGTGTCAAGCTCAATTAAAACGCGGGTCATTTGGTGCAACAGACAAGATTCACGCGGACCACCTCGCACTTACAAATTTTGTTAAATCTATATTCTGAAATGAGGATTCATAAATATGGATAGGTTAAATAAAACACTATCTAATTGCTTTTATTTAAATATTTATTTAATTTAATGTATTTATAAAGACAAAATTATTCTTTTTTACCCGAAACTTGCCAGCGCTTTCCTCCTACTAATTTTCCAATATCTGGATTCAAGGACTGAGAACAGACAATGTTCATTAAAGCATATAGTATAGATGTTTATCATTACAAATGCATATAGATGTCACACAGGCGCTATTTTATTCATAAGGTTTTTTTTTTCATTTTATTTCAGAGCATCGTGGACCACACAAAAGTGCCTCGGGGGCCGCCACATTGACACCCCTGTACTAAAATATTCATATCCAAATTTGGCTGGGAATATTTATATCCAAATTTCGACATCTTGCATTGTCGAAATTCCTTACCAATTTAATTCAATTCAAATATTTTCCCATTCAATTAAATTTAATTGATTTGATCAATTTTAAAGATGAAATAGTCTATAGGAAACAAATTTAACCTATTGAGTCGGGCAATAATGTACCGCGTACCACTCAGCTAGAGAGCATATTAGATCGGCCATGAAATTTTAAAGGCCGCGTTTTTCCACGCCTCCTATATTTTCCGCTCTTAACCTTTCTAATTAATACGCATGTTTGGTATATAGCTATCGCTAAAGACAACACAAATGTTAGATAGCAATCAAATATATTACACTTTTGTCAAATCAAATAAAATTATTATTTTCTTTTTTTAGACAAATTTGATAATTTTGTCACATTTAAATTTGTAACATGGAATTGACTTAGCTTTAACAGAATAATTAACTTTTACTTCCAATAAAAACACACTTAAGGGTTTTAAGAGGTAAAACACTAATTACATTTGATAATTAAGCATTAAGTTATGGTATCTTGTTTGATTAAAGCCAAAATTGAACCTTAATAAATCAAATGCGGCCCATGAATTAATTAAGCACATCAAAATTTTTAATTAATCTATTCACAATAAAATAAGTCGCTTTTGACAAAATCCAACAGCAAATTCAAAGAATTAAAATAAACCTTAACTCTATTAAATAGTGCGTTAATAAATACTAGCTTATGACATTTAAATAAGATTCATATTTAGTTAGCTTGGTAGTAGATGACAATTTGTGACATTATTATAATTATTTATTCAAAGTAAAATCAACAGAGCTACATGTCTTTGAACTCCCCAATCATTTGATTTCTAAAATAAGTAAATGCCTACTCACATTTGTACGTCAGCCACAATTTTCACGATAACAAAATACGCATAATCAAACTGAACTAAAATAATTGTAGAGTGATCGAAAGCTAATAAAAATCCGCCCCCAACCTCTATAGGTTTTTCGCTTTTATATATTCGGTAAACCGACACGCCATCTTCCGGACTACCTTTCGCCAGAAATTCAGTGCATCTCACTCCAGCTTAGTAAAAAACATATCACTCAAATTATTATTATATTATCTCCCTCTTTCTAATACATGAATGACAAAAAACTCATCGTGTTTCTGCCTTTTTATTTCTAGTCTGCTTTCGTCGCGGCGAGTATTTTCCACTAGACTAGTTACAAAGTGCACCTGGGTTCCGTTTCATTTCGCATGTCTATTTATTTTTATTCTGAGATGTAATTTATTTAACTTTTATGATTAAAGGATAAATTGCTACATTATTTTATAGAATTTGTCGATTTTACTTTGATTATGTCTAATACTTAAAATCTCTATAGTAGAATCCCAAGAATTGAATACTTCTAATAACTTTTGGCGTTACAATATGTTTATGTCCAGTCCTATCCTCTCTAGTCCTTACTTGTTGTGGCTCATCAGGAAATTTCAATTAAGATTATTTAGTTATGCTTTTGATGTCACAGCTCTATATAGACCCCGGTGTCGCTATGTATTATAACTATTTCAGCAATTCTGAATCAACTTTATATAACAAATCGTACCTCGTATATTATTTAGAAAATACAAGGATTAAATATACCGATGTACAAATCATATTTATAAAATTTTCGTTTATGTTCATAGATTTAAATTAATGCACATTTTAGATCTACTTAAACATATTTGAATACTAGCAATTTTGGATCCCTATCTCCTTAATAACTACTTTCTTAATGATTAGCTTTAAATGCACTAATAAGTCTTAACTCAAATTTGATCTACTTGTGAAAAAACTAAGACTAACACATATCTCATAATACAAAATACAATACAATAAACAATTCTATGAAACTTATCATACGTCTTAATTCTTCCTCACGTGAGAAAGGAAAGCTACAACTTTCATTCCTCTATCTCCCTCTCATTCTTCCCCTTCTTCTTTCCCTCTTACCTCTTTTTATTAATTTCCATTTTAATTATTTTCAATATTTCTAATCACTTTCTCTCCTTTCCCAAACTAGCCCTCCAGCGTTCCCCTAACTCTTTTCTGTATCACTCCACTCTATCCCTTCACATTCTTTTATCCAAAGACTCCATTTTCCTCTTCCTTACCGCATATCCTACACATTCTCTCTTGCTCATGCATCCAGTATTTGTTTCCACCCTCCTCGTTACCACATCTAAACCTTGCAATCATTCTTTTCTCTCCCATATTTAAACACGATCTGAAATACTCCGTTATACTGTTATCTGCCCTTATCGATATATACTTACTGTTATACCTATTACCTAACCTTCCATCCCTCTCCTGTTTCCACATCCCTCATTCTTTCTATTACCTCATTCACCACTTCTTTACTTTCAATCATCCTGTCATACCAAATTTTCGAAGACCATCCAATCCTCCTATTTACATTCATTTTACTCCCTAATCATTCATTCACCCCTATCTCTTCCTACCCCCATCATTCTTTCAATGTACACTTCCTTCACTAACCTACTCCCTTCATCATTTAATACGTTCCTCTCAAAAATTTTCATCCATTTCACACCGTTTATCCAGCACTTATTTTGTCCTATTTCCTTTCCTGAAGAGCTAAGTCACTCGGCGTTTTTGTATCTAATTCCAGTATCCTTTTCAAGCATCCAATTTGCACCCTCTATTTCATCTCCCTTTCTTCCACCGCCCACACTTCTGCACCATACAGCATAATATTATTCACACATTCTTCCATTATCCTATTCCTCATTCTTACTGATTCCCTGAACTTTCAGTCCCATACCAACCACATTCTGTCTATTACTCCTCTTGCCTTCTTAGTTATCAATTTGACGTGTTCCTTACACGATCCATCTTGCGCCAAAATGAACTCTAAATACCTATTTATCTTTACTTTCTCTATGCTTTGCCCCCCCCTTACATAAAATTAATCTTTTCTTCATTCTGTTCCTCCCTTGTTACATACCATAACTTTCGTTTCCTCCACATTCATTTCTAAACCCCTTCTATTTAAATACCTCTTCACCCTCTTTATCATTTCATTCATTTCTTCTCTTTTATTCGCCATACACAGAATATCATCAGCATATGATACAGACCATACTTTCTTCCTTCCAGCCATCAACCCGCCAGAGTGCCCCTTCTTCAAGATCTCTTTCAAATCTGAAATGTATATATTGAACAGGATATCCTAGAGGATTATTGAACAGGATATTTAGAGGATATCCTTGCCTTACTCCTCTTTTTGTAACGTACCATTCTGATAACTTCCCACTTACTCTCATCGTAACTCTTGTTCCCTCATACAATCCCTTTATCATCCTTACCATCGCATTCGAAATCCCCACCTTCTCCATTCTCTCCCACAATTTCTCTCACAATGCTATCAAATGCCGTTTTAAGATCTACAAAAAACAAATACATCTTCTTTCTTTCTGCAATCGCTTGGTTCATCACGAAATTCATTGTAACAATATTATAGGCTGTCACCTTCCCTCTGACAAACCCATTCTGCATATCTGATGGTATACCTTTTCCTTTAATTTCATCTTGCAATCTCTTATTCATGATCCTCGCATACATTCTATATAATCCATCCATAGTCGTAATACCCCTATATCTATCAGCATCCATTTTATTTTCCCTCTTATACACCGGTACAATTTCCCTCGTTTTCAATTCCTCGGGCATTTCCACCTCTCCTTTCCATATTTTATTCATGCCCTTTACTTTTATACTAATTAATCCTATTTTTATGTTGAAAATAAATAGATTCCTGATAATCTCACGTTTTGGTGTTCTGAATATTTGGAAAGATGGTACATTTCAAATACTTCTAAAATTATATTTTGTTTATGTATTATCTTTATTACTTGAATACCTCATTGTTATAACTGTTTGAATTTCAAATAAATTTCTATCAAAGCAGGTTTTAAATCAACATTAAACTGCCGCAATCACATTTTTTTGTTGGAGGAGATTAAATCATTCTAAATTCTTACCATTCCCTTGCTACATTCAACCAGTTTGTTCTAATTCCTGAGTTTGTCCTGAGCATTCCTATTACTGGTATCAATTTTGTCGCACAGCCTCTATTCCAAACCTTCAAACTCTTGTATTCCAAATTCCAAACTCTTTTGTGTCTATCTAATTTCCTGAAGTGCCTCTTCAGAAGCACTTCGCATTCATGTATCTTTTATCATAATTGGAGTGATTCAAAGTGAGTGAGTGAGCTCTAAGGCATTGATTGATGTTGGTCTATTAAGATTTCCTTATGCTGTAAACGCTTAAACCTTTAAAGAATTCTATTAATGAAGATACGGTGTATAGACAATTAATAAAAAAAAATGCATAAATAATTTTGCAAATACCAGTTTCACTACTTATTTAACAAGCATTATTTAACATGCCATGTTTATTATTTTGTATGCATAATAAAACGTTCGCCAATCAGCTGATAATTAATTTTTTACAGCTTAAATTAATAGCTCTTTATTGTTCTAATTGTTACTTTTTTTCATATGATTAATGTACATGATAAATGACAGAATACATTTTGTTCTATTAGAAATACTTTTGTAAGTTTATTGATCTTTTTTTAGATTTATCTAAAATCAAGTACAAGTAAACCCCGTTGACTCCGTAGGATACGTTCCAGAAAAGGTTACAATGAGTGAAATTCCGCAATCAACAGGGGATTTAAAAAAATCATTTTAGAGTATAAAAAAACGTTTCTCGCCGTATGATTTTAGTAACGTTTGAACATGAGCTACATCAACACCTTCAACGCCTCTGGAAGTGGGTAAAATACTAATTACTTAATTTCATAATTTATGTTTCTCTGAACAACTTACATCCAAACACCCTTCATATACAACTGGATAACTTTATGAAAGCTATCCGATGTTTCTGATAGCTTTCGTAAAATTAAATTGTTTCCCTATGCAGGTCCGGACCTAGGTATATAGGCTACGGAGAGCCAAATTTAAGGGCAATTAGTAATCATAATAATATACGACCATTATTGACATACATTCTTACCCTTCTTACATTAATGATTCTAAATTAAATATCGAAATATAAATTAACCAACTTGCAACAAAGAACTGGAAAACGTAACAAAATAAGCAAAAATCACAATTTGCTTCTTATCCGCCTTTTCTCCTTTCCCTAATAATTCTTTCAATTATTTATATCCCTTATATTCCTCCTCCTAAGCACTCTCTAATATTACTAGCCAACTTCTTTTCTTTCTCTATGCATACAATTCCCAAACATTCCTTAACCCAATGCTCCCAATTATTCTAGTATTCCTCAATGGTTCCCATCTTTCTTGCAATTCCACATCATTCATCCTCACTTCCATTCACCACCTCCATTCACTTTCATTCACCATTTCCATCCATTATTTCCATTCACTTCCATTTCCACTTCATTCACGTTCATCATCCTCTCAATCCAGCACCTCCATTCGCATCGACCACTATATTCTCCCATATACTTTCTTTTGTCCATTCAATTATTCATATCCCATTATTTTCATCCTCTAACACTTTCAAGTATATTCCCTTTAGTCAATTATTCCCTTTTTCTCGAGATGGTGAAGTATGAACGAAAGTTGATGTTAGGTGAAGATAGGAGGATGGTTAAAAGGGTGTATATGCGTATAATGAAAGAAGAAAAGAATGGGAGAGAGGGGAATAAATGGGTGGTGGAGAGGAAGAAGATGTACGAAAAGTATGGATGGTTGATGGAAATGACAACGACGTAAGAGGGTGGAAAGACAGAAGACAGGAGAGGGAGGAAAGGATTAGGAACTGTAGATATAATAGAAAATATAAAGAATTAAAGGTGGACGGGGATATGCCGGAATACTTGAGGTTATGTCAAAGTATGGATGAGAAAAGGATGATTGGTAGGTTCAGGTGTGGCAGTGAGGAGAGAGGTAACAGGTATTGGATGAAAGAAGAAGAAAGAAAATGCACAATATGTGGAATAACTGATCAGTCGTAGAAACATTGGGTGGAAGAATGTGCGGCACTAGAATGGAAAGATGAGAAAAAGGAAGAAGCAATGAATTGGAGACTACGTTTGGGACATGAGGAACAAGGGTTAGGAATCATGAAAAAAATTATGGACGAGAGAGTAAAGAAAATGGAGAAATAAGGAGAAGAGGAAAAAATACCATACACATTGTTTCTTCTGCCGCTGTGCCTAGATTTAAGAAAATAATGTTTTGTTTTAATTTTTTTTCTGATTGTAAAAGATTAGTTAATGCCAATAAAGGTTTCTTTATTATTACCTTTTTCTCATGCTTTGTCATTTTCATCATTCCTTTGTTACAATGCTTGTACTTGCCGCATTCTTGTAAAACAATCTCATCGGGCGTTGAATTTTCCACCCCGATTGTTTTATTCAGCACTCCAATTATAAGTCTCTCAATTTGTTTCCTCTTTTTCACTCCTCATATTTTCGCACCGTAGATTATTATATTCCTCACACAAACCTCCATTATCAACATTCTCATCCATACCGAATCTCCAAATCTCTTTTCCCACACATTTCTTTACTACCATTTCTACGTGTGCAATACACTTCTTATTTTAACAAAACATAAATTATAAATACTTATAGCTTTTTACATTCTTAATGTCTACTTCTTCTATAACTTTCTTTTTATAATTCAAATTTATCCTTTTTGCTATATTTCCTTTTTGCTCTATCCTTTTTGTTACGTCTCTTTCCACTACATATCTATTACTCTTTCAATCATCTTTTTCATTTCCTCTTTCGTCTTTGTCATACATATTATATCGCCTGCATATCCCAAAGGCCACACTTGCTCTCTCCCTAACATCACCTCTCCACTCTATAGATAGAACGATTGATAGATAGAACGAAATAATAGATAGAAGATTGTAATTTTCGCAGTTATAAAGATGAATGTATAGGAAAGCATCGGGGCTGAAGTCTCACTTATTGCACTGATTGCTCATGTCGACTATAACTTATGGAACACAGGTGAGTTGGAAAAAGACACTTTACGTGAAAACAAGGCAGAAACTGTCCTGCATACAGAGAACTGCATGTCTTGACATAACAGGAGCTATGAAAACGACGGCATTTGAAGTGCTGCTAAATCTTCCGCTATTAAAATTGATGATACAAGCGGAGGTAGAGGCTGCACTCCATCGGCTAAAAATTAATAAATCGAATTTGGCAGAGTATAGACACTATAATTACAGGGGATGAAATACTAGAAATGAAATCGGATTGTATACTTCCAGTCGAAAATATATGTATACAGAAATTATGAGGTGACTATAGACTCAGGTTTGTGGACAGGGGATCCTATTATCTTTCCGGAATCGCTCTAACAGACGAATATTATGCATATCACTTCGTTGTTTAAAGCGGGAAAGCCACCCACGACTTGCTGTAAAATTTTCTTGCCAGAAATGTCTTTCAAGTTATTCTAACGGCTTAATGCTTTGAATTTCCCTTTGACGTTTTTGACTTATGTCTTCTATCCGCATGAATAATAGTCATTCTATTATTATCGTTGTAGTGCTTCTAGTTTTATTCATTATTTTTGAAAAATAAGAATTCGTAGCTATTTGACGTGTTCGCAAATGAGGCATCATCTTCATGAGGCTTAATTATATCAAGGTGTTCTTCTAATGTTAGCCACTTCCGTTTATGAGTGACAGAATCATCCACGCAGTTTCTTTGCTTTGCACTCATCGTTATTTAAATGGGTATTAAAATTTAATTCACTTGGAAATTTAACGCTTGTCTGGTGTGACACTATTACTGACGCGACTCAATTTTAAATGAATAGAAGTGCGTATGTGAGACTTCGCGAGAGCTGCTTTCCAAGTTAGTTCAGCAATTTTCGCCTGGTGTTCGGGAAAGCCCACGTTTTAGTGGTAACGCGCAGTCGTTAATTGTTAAAAACCGTATTGTACCGTTCACATTTGAGTTCGGTTTGATATTGTTGTGTAGTATATAATTTATATTTATTTGAACCTTCCTCGTATATTTAGATAAAGTACTTGCATAATTATTTTA
>WYDF02208991.1:0-21388 GCA_009867245.2 Adranes taylori | reverse complement strand
ATTTCAATTCGACATATTTCAATTTAAGGA
The DNA here is from genome assembly GCA_009867245.2 of Adranes taylori. Taxonomy (NCBI): domain Eukaryota; kingdom Metazoa; phylum Arthropoda; class Insecta; order Coleoptera; family Staphylinidae; genus Adranes; species Adranes taylori. Next base: position 21,358 of record WYDF02208991.1, on the reverse strand, counting down.
AAATATTTAATAAATGATATGGAAAACTATACACAACTATTTAATTAGACTGGGTATAGATCGCTGCGTATGAAAGCTTGCAATATACATTACTTACTCGACTATTTATTTGGTCAACTGGACTTGGTCGAAGTGCAAATTTAAAAACGTTTTATTGATACTTAAATTGCAGTTAAGAGTCAGGTAAATAAGTGGGTCTTCTGAGCTAGAAATAAGCCCACAAATTATATTATCTTCATTTCAATATTTTTACTTGCTATTTCGTTAATGGAAAATGGTATGGAACATCCTCACGATTTTTGCATTATAATTAGTTTCAAAACATTTTGTCAGAAAATTAAAATCGTGATTAGAAGCATATAGAAACATGAAGTTATAAATATCAGAAAACAATAAACCACATTAGTTAAAATTTGTTATTGCCTTTATGTGTTTATTATATAAGAAATTAAGTACATTTTTATAATAATTAAGATCAGCAAATTCTACCCAACCCTGTATAATCTCATGCACGATTATAGTTTAGTTTATGTTTTTTACATTGTAGAGAATAATCCAATTCAATGTAAAAAAACAATATTGTAGTTAACAAGTAAACAAACTCCGCTCCTGCTTTAAAAAGAACAATTCTATAACAAAACAATGAAGCTGTAATGGCTGCCAACAATGTCAGTAACGCATACATGCATTGCGCATGTCATGTTTATGTATGATCAAAAGTAATTGAATAAGTTAGTTTTATGGAAGAAACAATTAATATGGGAAGTGTGTTAATTTAATAGTTTAATCAATAACACGCGATATTTGTCCTGCAGCCGTATGAGATACGGTTGCAGGAGCATATTAAATTGTAAAATAAAACGTGAGAGGAACTTTGACATTTAATCAAATTTGACATTTGTGTTTAATATTAAAAATTCGGAACTTTAATAAAGTTAAACGTTTTTGTGTGTAAATTTGAACAATGGTGTCGAGGGAGGACTTTGATTTGTTGAAAGAAAAGATTATTGGATATGAGAATGCGCTTGAGAAAGCTGAGAAAGCAAGGAATAAAGAATTAGAAGCTCAGTTGACTCTTTTGGGCCAAGAATATATGTATTTGAAAGAGAAATATGAAAAAAAGAATGTTATATAAATAAGAAAAGGAAGACATGTAAAGATGTAAGTAAAATTAATGATTTAAGTAATAATTCAACGAAAAATACTTTGAGAAATAGAAACGTCACACCTAGCATTAATCTGTCAAATTCGTTTGATATTTTATCTCAAACAAGTACAAATGCTAATGATGATATGGAATTAGTTTATTCTGAAGATTGTGTAATTAATAATAATGCAGTAGTAGAGAAAGAGATAACACTGTCAACACAGTTATCTCAGAGAAAAAATAATGTTGATGTAATTGAGGTTCCTAAAATAAGAAAACCTCCGCCTATTGTGTTAACATCATCTGTGAGAGAAGAATTATAAAGAAGTGAGAGAAGGTGCTTCTCTTAATAATATAAAGATATTAAAAGCAATATCTACAGCTGGTAGTATGAAGGTTCTTACAGAAGATGCAGAATCTTTTCGAACCTTGAGAAGATTTTTAGGAAGAATCGAAGTACCATATCACACTTATCAACTTCCTGAGGAGAAAGAATTAAAAGTGGTTTTTAGAGGAGTACCAGATAGTTTACAAGTTGAAGATATTGAGCAAGAGTTTAATGAAAAAGTTTATAAATTTAATTCAATTAAAAGATTAGGAACTAAAATTAGAAAATATACTTTAATATTAGTCAGAGGAGGGGAAAAGAATTTTTGATATTGACAATATAATGAATGTAAAGGTTACAATAGAACCAATAAGAAAATCTACCAGTGCTCAGCAATTTTTCTGGTGTCAGCAGTTTGGTCATGTTCAGTATCGATGCACGGCATCGTTTGTGTGTATGAAATGTGCTGATAATCATCCGTCATGGGCATGTGATAAGCCAAAAACTGTATTGCCTAAATGTTGTAATTGTGGAGGAATTCATATAGGTTCACATAGAGGTTCACATAGAGGTTCAAAAAATCCTAATGAAATCAAAAGATTAGAAAGAGAAGAAAAAAGTAGAAAAGTTCAAGAACCAGGAGTTAAAGAAGGTATTTCATATTCACAAAGAACAAAAGGATCATTAAGCTTTGAGGATGATCTAGTAAATAAAATTCGGTAAAAAATAACACTTCTTAAAAATTTAATTAATGGGAAGTAAAATAGAAATGTATTTATCAACCTGGAACGCAAATGGTTTGAGCACTAAAACCAATGAATTACAACGTTTTTTGAAAGATAATGATATAGCATTTATGATGATATCTGAAACGCATTTAAAACCCGATATTAACTTGAGAATTCCAGGCTGGAAAGGATAGAATAGGAAGAAAGGGGGGGGGGGAGTAGCAATTTTAAGTAGAAATATATTTTCAATTACTGAAATTGATTTAGACCTTAGCCTTACTGAAGCAGTGGCTATTGAAACCAGTATAGCTGGTGAAAGGTTAGTTTTGGAGATTCCACCAAATAGTGAACCGAATGAAGAAGATATGCAGAAAATGATAAGTCATAGTCCTACTATTAAAGCTGGTGACTTAAATGCTAAACATGTTGCTTGGAATAGTAGAAGAAATAATAAGTCAGGTGAAAAATTATTTAAGATAGTTAATAAAGTGAGTAAATTTATGGTCCAGTGCATGTAACAACAATTCCATTTATTAGTCGAAATAGCGGTGATGTTGTGGATATATTTTTATCTTATTATATTAAACATCAAATGGAAGTTAGTACAAAATATGAACTGTCTTCAGATCATTTTCCTGTAATAGCAAAAATTTGGAAATTTAATTCATTTTATAAACCAGTTTAGGCAAAACAAATTGGATGAAATATTTACATAAAATAGAAACATGTGAAAATTTGAGAAGTTCAGAAATTAAAATGTCATCGAGGCTAGAAATAGATATAGTTGTAGAGAAACTTACTAAGGAAATTCAACTAAAATTAGGTGTAAGTAAGATGGAAAGAAAATTAATTAAACAGTGGAATTTAAGTAGTGATGATAAAAAATTAATAACAGACAAAAATAAACAAAAAAGAAAGTATGAAAAAGCCAGACATCCTCATGATCTTCAAGCGTTAAAAGTTCTTCAAAAGAAAGTGGATGAAATGTTGAAAAAAAGAAAAGAAGAAACATGGATGAAGGAAATTCAAGAAATGAATAAAAACGAAAACGATTTCTGGAGAAAGCATACAATTTTTAAAAAAGGGAGATCACATAACACACCTATTAAGAGTAGGAATGGAATTATTATTTCTGAAGGTAAAGAAAAGTCAGAAGAAATAGCATCTCCTCTTAAGTTGCAATTTGAAAATAATACAAAAACCAAAAGGGGAGTATTAGAGAAAGTAAAGGAAACTGTAGAAAGAATTAAAAATAGCGAAATGGTAAATCCTATTGTTGTGGATAAAGATGATATCAAAAATATAATTAAATTTATGAATAGTAGAAAACCGCCTGGTCCTTATGGGATACTTACTTAAGCTTCTTACAGAAGTAGTTATTGAATATTTAGTTGATATTATAAATGCTAGTTTTGCAACAGGATAATATCCAGTTAAATGGAAAATTGCAACTCTAATTACAATACCAAAAAAGATAAGGATCCTGCGATTCCTAGTAATGGGAGACCGATTAGTTTACTAAATGGTTTTTCGAAGATAACGGAAATTGCAGTTAAAATTCCTTTACAACTGTTAGCAGAAAAGAAACAAATTTTGAAACCAAATCAATTTGGTTTTAGGACGTCGTTAGCTGCCATACAGCAGGTAGCAAATTTAGATCAAATAGTAGCTAAAGCAACTAAGAAAAGAAGAACAGTTATATCTACATTTTTTGATATAGAAAAAGCCTATGATCAAGTTTGGAAAGATGGATTATTATATAAAACGGTTGTGGCTAAGTTTCCAGAAGCACTGATAAAAGTAATTGCATCATTTCAAGAAAATAGGAAATATGCAGTGAGCATTAATGGAAAATTATCAGAGATGTATGAAGCTAAATAAGGGTTACCGCCGGGGTCGCCAGTTTCACCTATTTTGTTTAATTTATTTGTGAATGATATGCAGACACTCCAAGAATATCAAAATACGAATTTGCTGATGATACGGCAATAGTCACGCTACATTTATTAGTAACTTGTGCAAGGAATATTATGAATAAAAGTCTGGATAAAATTGATAATTATTGTGATGATTGGACAATTGAATGAAAATAAAACAGAAGTTTTAGAATTTTCTAGACGTAGAAAATGTACCGATAAATATCCTATAATATTCAGAAGAAAAAAGATGATAAATAGGCAATAGGCAACTTATCTTGGTTACTTATTTTATTCTAGAGGAAATCATAATAAATATATTAGACGTAGGGAAAAAATAGCAATTTTGTGTGCTCAAAAATTATATTGTTTATTAAAAAATTATTCCAAATTGTCAATCGGAAGAAGATTAAGAATATTAAATGGAGTGTTGATTCCTTCCTTGATGTAAGGAAATGAAATATGGGGGCAACATATAGAGCTAGTGAAGGAAAGAGTCAATATTTCACATAATAAATTGTTTAAAAAAGCTGTAGATGCACCTTGGTATATAAGAAATACAGAGATACGGAAAGAACTTAAAGCACCTGATTTATGTAAAGTTGCAAAGAAAAGAAGATTTGATTTGATAGAAAGGCTTATAAATCATCCAGATAATAAGATTCAAAATATTGGAAAGATATTTGAAGAAGATTAATATATAATTAAACAAATAAATTTTCTAAATGATAATAGTAAATAAATAAATCAAATTACACAGATTTGATTAATATTCGGAGAATTCTCTACTTTCCGAAGCTTTTGAAGTACCCACTTGTAGCTAAAAAGGCTGAAAAATTGGTTAAAGGAAGTATAAAAAAATAATGGCTGCCTTATTATATTATAAATTGTATCTAAGCAACAAAACTTTTTATTGAATTTCGTAAATGACAATAATGAAGTTATTAGAAATATACAGATGATATTTGCAACCCGTAAAATAGTAAATCTTTATGTCTAAAAGGTACAATAAAAGATCTAACCGTCAATAATTATTCAATACTAAAGGTTCTTCTTAAAAATCCAAGTTCAGAAAAGCCCTTTTTTTAATTAAAGTGTAAGTATTAACTACATATTTGAACTAGTTTTATACAGAAATTTTTTAGAATTGAATCATGTCTGACAGTAAGATTTCTTATTCTATAACCCATAAACAATAATGGACATAAACAATAATTTCTTATTGTTTATGTCTACTATTGTACGGATTGTAGATATAATGTGATTTTGTTGTCATAATTGTAATTTAAGAAGATTAATAAAAACATAAATTTTATAATTTATTAAATCACATTAGTGATTACAGATTATTCATTTTTACTATGAAGCCACGTGCAATATTTAAAAGCAAAATTGTTAATTTAATGTAAAAAATCTTTTATACGTCCTAATTTTCCGTTATTCGTAGCTTTATTACAAGTGAATTGTAACCAATTCTATTATTTTGAAATTTATACTAAGGAATGGATTGTGATCTTTAAACCATATTTTAGTGCTTTCAAATCGCTTAAATTCTTTTTCTTGCAATAGATTTATTATATGAGAAAAAATTTGACTACGAAAAGAATTTTTTTTCCAGCTTAAATCTATAATTTTGGTGAATTTCAACATCTTCAAACATAATCAACTTTTAAAGTTTAACTAAATTATACTTTCTAGATAAGATTTCATGTTAGCGGACAGTTGTTTTATTATAATTAATTATGTTTATATATTTATTTCCATAGTTTCAATTTGCCTTTTAGTCTGATACGAACACAGTTGTAGTATCGAAATGAAGTTAAATTTCAATGGTAAACAATTACAATATACTCCAGGTAAAATGGAATTCGAAGCAGTAAATTTAGATGAGATGCAGAATATACAGAATCAACTTCAAAATCAAAATGAATTTATACATGATATCCAAGCTCCAATGATTATACACTGATCAACGAGTATTTGGACGATCTTGTTATATCTAATCGCAATTTTACTTTTTAGCATTTTAGCATGGAAATAGATATATGCAAATGAGGAATTAAGTCCGAACCAATAAATCTAATTCAAGTGGAAATGGAAATTTTAAAAATTATTAAACCAAATTTTTGATTAATACTGCCGAATGGAAGCTATAAGGATAGACTTCAATTTCAGAAAGACGGGTGGAATTATATACTCCTCGTGCGTCTAAAATAGAAATGTATTTAAGTTAAACTATATTAGATTAGCATTGTTTAATTAGCGTAATACCGATCGGGCGCTCCGAAAACTAAGTGTAGACGTTCTAATGCATCGGTCAGTTGCGGGCAGTAAAACAATAGCCTGCTAGAGCAACTCGCGCAGAGCATTCTGGATCAGTCCATTTTAGTTAGTTCTAATAATAAGATGTACATAGCAGTAGCATAATTAATTATTCATAGCCGCCATTATAAGGGCGTTGTAATATATAGTAATAATTCAATAAATATGTTATTTGCAATAAATTTTAATGAAGTGTTTATTATTTAAAATACTCGTTTACTTTGCCTTGGTAAATTTATTATCAAATGTATTATAAAGTTTTAATGTTTAAATAAGAATAAATGATATAATTAAACGTACTAGTGATTTCCATAGTAAGTTATTGATGGTATCACTTAACTAATTAAGGATAAATGAAGTAATTAATTAATTTAACTAATATATGTTGCAGCTTGTGCATTACCCTAGCAAAGTATTTAATAATCTTGTATTTTAAGAATATATATATATTAAATCAAAAAAATTCAATCTTTTAATTTTTAATATATGTATATAAAGAAAACTTTTTAAAAACTCCAGCCCACTTCATGAGGTTCTAATTTACATACCTTTCGAAGTTGATCAGAAAATTATCTAGACAGTTAACAGTGATGCATAACCCTTAACAATCAGAAATTTTCTTCTATAAAGCAAAGTTGGTTAAATAAGGAGGTGCATAAAATTAAATGATCTATTTATATTAAGTTGGCTAAATGCTTGATGCAAATAAAATAAATAATTAGTCGTAAATCGAAAATAAATAACGCCTTATCAAAATAATATTTGTATAGTTATTTCCCAGTTATTTATAAAATTGTTTCAGTTGCAGGTTTTGTCATTCCTACCATCACAAACTTATTTTAGAATTACACACCGTTACGTTAATAATCTATTTCGCTTTATTTTAATTTATCTCAATAAATAAACTTGTTGCCTAGTTAATTAAGTTAATTTTATTCAAAGAGTTCGTAAGAATTATTTAATTGTTATCAAATACTATACTCTCCTACGTCCCATACCTAACATACGATACTTAATTAACATTTGGATTTATTCATGATTTAACTTGGAATAGATTATAATTTGTCTGATAGACTATAGTTAGTCTTATTATCTGCTATCTAACCTCTTTTAAAACTTGTCCTAGAGGTTTTATAACTTTCTCATCTATTCCTTCCATAACTACTTAATACTAATGACCGTTGCTAAATATACCCTACGAATTGAGTCTACCGCGTACTTAATGTATTTCACCTAACCTAAATCCTACTCTTTCTTTAATTACGGTCACCATGATCGATATGTGTCTAATCAACTTCGTTTTCGTTACTAACACACATACATTGCTGCTACACAATACACTTACTTTACTTATTATCTAATCACCGATCTATGCCTAATGATAAGAGCGACGTACCGTACGCTACGATCTTTGTCGAATCTATAAACAATCAACGACGTTACCCTGGCACCTCAAATTTGTGTAACTCAGCGTTATAGAAGTTGTTCTTTGCTTTCGGCGGAAATAATACTTTTCTTTCGATTTTCATAGAAATTCTAAATTTTATTAACATGTTATCATGTTTTCAATGTTTTAAATTATTTCCTCCTATGAATTAAAATTTTACGGATACACAAAATGTTAAATTACTTTTGAAATTTAGCAACTAGTTCGCATAGCAACCAAAATGCATAAACGACTAAACATTTCAAAGAATCTAACCATCTTGAATAAATTATACAACTTACAACTGTCAAGCGCACAAAACTTCCTACCAAATAATTTATTCTGCATTTTTATTGTAAAACTTATTTACGGTAGAACGTTTTAAATTATATTCTATTCCCGGGTTCTGAAGTAAGAGTAACATTTCACAAAATCTAGCCATCTAGAATTATTCAAAGAACTTAGATGTATCAAGCGTACAAAACTATATACCATAGAACTAGATTAGAACGAGTACAAATTTCCTCGTTACAATTGTAATATTGAAAATTAATTAAATATTCTCCTAACGTTCGAACATACCTTGTAATGGATTCTAATGAACAAAATATCGAATGAATGTTGATTCTCGACATTCGTATTTATATTACGCAATTCAAAATCTGCTTAGGATTCGTTCTTTCAATTTCGCGAAATTCTACAGTAATATTGTGTCTTTTATTATCACTACAAAGAAAGTAATTTATATCTTTTTGATGAAACCAAAATGAAAGCGAATGCTATTATTTCGAACCATAAGGTTGTAGATCATTCTATAGATATATCACTGTTTTTCCGTGAAACTAGTATTTACAATTTTTCGAAAGTTTCCAAAAGGATTGTATAGGGTTAATTCCTAGGCCTTATTCATAAATAATTTTCTTTTCATGTACAATCTTTAACTGTACAATTCGGATTTGCCTAGTTATATAAAATTTTTGTTTAATATTGATGTGGGATATGAAGTGGGAATGAAGAGGGTGGAAATAAATATTGGATGAATGAGGAGGATAGAATGTGTAGATTATATGGAAAGAAGGAAGAAAGGTGGAGGCATTGGACAAAAGATTGTGAGATGTTTGAATGGGATGAAAAGGAAAAGGAGTTGGGGAAAATAGGAGGGTATGTCTGGGGAAGTAGGCTAAGGGTATGGAGTTAATGAGAAGAGGGAGAAACGAAATAAGTAAGAGAAAGTAATTGAAAGGAAAATTGTGAAGAAATGAGAAAGGAGGGATAAAAAAGAATGTAGGGTTAGGGGTGTAGGAAGAGGAAAGTGAATGGAAAAATTCCAATAAAGGGTCATGTATTATTTATAAGAATAAATGAAACTTTAGAATTTTTAGACTTGTTCTATTGTTGGCAAATTTTCTTCACAATAAAGCTGTTTTACAATCTCATCGACTAAAATGCATAAAGGAAGCTGCCAGTTACCTGCTACCATTGATATGCATATTGTTGATCTAAACTTTTGTACAGTAACGCCAAAAGAATGTATTGAATGAAGAAGAAATGATTGAAATTTATTAAAATCAACAAATTTCATAAAATAATATAGCAATCTATCATTATAAATTCATTTAATTATACAAGTTAAATAAATATTTATCAGAAACAATAGACATGCGAAATGATTCAGAACGCAGAACTCTTGTAGATAGTCGAGGGGAAAAACTCGCCGCGACGCAAACAATTTGTGCTGAAGTGTGTTAGAGAGACAAAATAGAAAAATAATTTTAGTGGTGGGGATTTTAATAAGCAGAAGTGAGATGTAACGAACTTATGTTAAAAGGTATTACGGAAGATGGAGCGGCGGTCCAGTCTAGGATATTTCTCCACTGCGACCTCGACGCAGCCGTACTGGCGCGGCAAAGCAGATGTTTTAAGCGTGAATAATTACTATTCATCCGATGTTAGTCAAATAAAGATTTATTTATATAAATAAAACAAAGAAATATAATAATAATATAAATTTATTGTATATATTTGACATGTATTTATGTATTTATTTGACAATTAACTGTTCATTTCGAAGTTATGGGCAATACAGCGCAAATATTCTATTTTATTCCTCTATGCATAATTTAGTACAATATTTAATATTCTTCTGTCAGCGTCTCTATATTTCTTGAGCTTTTTAGCTTGATTTTATCCTGCGGTGAGTTCGTAGTACAAGTCTCGTCCATGCTAAAAAAAATTCAGCATGGACGAGACTGCATTTATAAATAACCAAATTGTTGGATTTGTCATACCTAATTCCGTTTGTACACGGCGATGGGCAGCTCCAGCATGTCCTGTCTTCCTCATTTAGTACTCGATTTTACGAATTCCAAATACTTGGTGAAAACAATGCATTTCTTCGGCCCCGTCAATAGACTCTTCCCATGAAGTTGTGTTCAAACCAATCTAATATAGGCATCAATTCAGGATGTAGAACATCTTCTAAATGTTGCACAGTATTTTCCAAGTCATCTATTGGTACAAATGTTAATGATACGATCATTCAAGCATTCAGCGCAAAATCAGCGTCTTCATTATAACTGGTAGTTAAATCTATTGTACATAAATATTAGTCATATTTTGTGATGGATGGAAAAAACATCCTTTTATGACAGCATCTGGAAAATTGTCTTTTATCTTATTTATAAATGCTATTTCAAAATAGCAGTATATTGATGAAGGATTTAACCTTGCGTTGAGTTCTTTTAACATGGTAAACAGTTTGCTGTAGGTGCATTTTTGCTTATTTGGTAACAAAGCATAAAGTAAAGGCTGTATGCCTCCATGTTTTCTAGCCAAAATAACAGGTACCTGCGTAAACAGATTCGGCGCTTTTTTAAATGTTCCGTCAAAGTACCATGTGCCACAATCTTCCGAATTTGTTAAATTGCTTGCTTGTCCAAATATTAATATTCTTTGCTGGCCATCCTGTCTACTGTCTGATGAAAGAAAATTTTCTTTTAGTCCCGTGCTGCATTCAAACGTTTTGTAGTCTTTCGGTATAACTGACGTCGACAGATCTTCAGGATTTCTTGGTGCATTCACTACTTTAGAATTTTGATACGTTTTATTAAAACTGCGTTTATTACTTCATAATTCTTACTAAACTTATTTAAATATAAATTAATTAAATTAAATCATAAATCAAGTCAATGCATAAATATATTGTTTACTTTGGTTACTTTAGTGTTCTATTATTTAGCAAAGTTTTCAACACCTAGTTCTTGCATGTAAAATAAATTACTTGGTGATTAATAGAATCTTTTAAAATCAATCGTTTTTTATTTTGAATTGTGTGTTTTTAATTCATTTGCTTTACTAAAGCAGAATCTTAACTTTAAGCAAGCAAAGATCCAAGTGATTATTGTTAATTGTCAATTTTATTCAAGCAAAAATTTATTAAAACGCTAAATAACTTTTTGTTAATTTTAAACTACTCTCCAAAATAAAACTTTGATTAAAACAGTTCCTCTGTCCTAGTAGAATTGAATGGGTTTTAACTGGTCGAAGAATTTATTTATCAAGTTAGAGCTCACCAAATTCCATGTCAAAATTTAAACATGACAATATTTTTACGTGATGTCTTCTCAATGTATTCCATTCCAAGTAGTTAATGTGTGTTCATTAATATAGTTCAAAATGAAAAAAAAGACCTGTTGGTTGTAGCAAAATGAATGTATCGTCTAATGAGATAAAATAAAGAATTCTCTAAAAATTATTGTTTTAATTTAATTTATAAACATATTGTCTTATGAAACAAAAATAATAATTACCTCTGAAGTATTGTTCTGTTTATTTTAAATCATCAATATTTATGAACACGCACATCAACAAATTGAGGAGGTGGAGGGGGGGGGTAGTTTGAGAGGATATCAAATAGAAATATATCCATGGTAGCAGAAAATTGGAAGTTTTCTTCAGAGTTACGCAACGAAATCTTGAAAACGATCCTGAATTTAGTGATCGAAACGTCGACGATATTGCAAAAGAACTTCATTGTCAAAAAAATTAACGAGCAATAAAACAAATCCAAAAGATTCCGATATTTTATTCATTCTTTTAATAAAATTGGAAATCAACTCCATAACATATGACAGTTTTTCAAGTAAACATGCCACTTTTTCTAATAATAATGATTTCAACGAATTATCTGCATAGCGGTCATTAACCAACTCCAAGATGTCTGCTGAATTTCTTAGGGGAGGCATGTTTAGATCACAAAGAGAGAATATTAGTTTAATAGTTTAATTACATAATAATTATTTTATTTGGGTGTTGAAATTCCCACGTGCGGGTACAGAACGAACGACACGATAAATAATTTATTGTTATTTAATATTATATATATATATTGACGAGCACAAGCGCACACGTCTAGCTTCTATCACAACGCATTGCAGATTGATATATAGATACCATTTAACCCTTCAAAAGATGAAAATCCAAATTTCGCCTTACAATTGTCTAATGGAATTTAACGCAGAATATTCTTGCCAAATGCAACTTCCTAAGCTAATTGGTCTCTGAGAGACGGTAGTTTTAATTTTTGTCTTATATACTTTCCATCCCAGGTTTCAATCCTTCAAAAACTAAAAATCAAAATTTCGTCTTACATTTTCCAACAAATTTCAACAAAGAGTCTTACACTCGAATTTTCAGCTCCTACGTTTGATAGATTCCGAAATAGCCTAAAGCTTTAACCCCCTATGGGGATGAATTTCGAAAAATATTCTCTTAGGGCAATCCCCCCTTAATAGGTATTTGGGCTGGGCGTTAATGAATCAGTCAGTCAGTCAGTGTATCGGGAGTATCCTTTTATATATAGATATTTGCCATACGTATTGTGTGTCACGACGATTTCTTTTTCACATATAAAAAAATGGAACGAGGAATTTGCATTAAATTCTGTGTTAAGAATAAAATAAGTGCAGCACAATGGTGGACATATTAAATGTTGCTTTTGGTAATTCTTCTATGGATAAAACAAGCATTTATAAATCGTACAAGCGTTTCCAACAATGCCACGAAGATGTTGAGGATGACGAGTGACCTGGACGCTCTAACACATCAATATCTGATAATAACATCAAAAAGGTGGAGAAAATAATTATGGACAATCGCAGAATAACTGAGTATGTTGGCATTTCATTTGACTAATGTCAAGCTCTTATTTCAGATGTTTTGGGTATGAAACAAGTGACAGCAAAATTTGTTCCCAAATTGTTGAATTTCGACCAAATACAATATCGAATTGAGGTGCTTAACACATCTATTGCTGACAACGAGCTAGGCGTGTATTAATATATAGTAGCCGCATGCTGCGTAAGCGCTATGCACGTAATATAATAGAGAAGAAATTCGGTCGCACTACAGGTAGACACAATATAACTAGCTCAGCATGTCGACAGAGTTTAGTATTCCATCGTAAACAATCTGATGTTGGTCATCGCTAGTCGTCATTTCGCGGTAATACATAAAGCTTGCATGCCTTTATATTGCGTGTATTTATATTTTTGTGACTACCTAAAAATAGAAAGGCCTTCTCGTTCAAAAAGGGATAGAATAGATAAGAGTAGCAATAATGAATTTATGAGTGACTGCATCGACTATGAGATTGGTACGGAGTCTGAATCCGAGTACGACAGTGAAAACACCTACGCCATCTTCATTGGAATATTACATGTCTACAACGTCGACTTCAGTGCCGCCTGCATCAACCAGCAACGCAAATGTTTAGAGTAGGCATTCTCGGGAATCTTCAATTACGATAGCGTTCACCGGAAATCCAAGAACAAAAATTGATATGCAAACAACAGAACCCATTGATTATTTCAATGCGATCGCCAATGAGGAATCTTATCATGTCACTCTCAGAGAAACTAATGCCTACGCCATTGAAGTTCGTAGTATATCCGTGGGAGGAAAAGTAGAATTACCCGTTGGAGAGACGTGACAATAGAAGAATTAATTTTTTTGGGTCTATTGTTCAACATGGGCACAATCAGTACAAACAGAATCATCAACTACTGGAAGAAACAAAAGCTTTTCAATATAACACGTGACAATAGAAGAATAAAAATTTTTTGGGTCTATTGTTCCACATGGGCACAATCAGTAAAAACAGAATCATCAACTACTGGAAGAAACAAAAGCTTTTCAATTTCACGGCATTTCCTCAATACATATGTGGAGAATGATTTGTCGATTATGCGTACATTGCATTTCAACAATAATGAAAAAGACACAACCAGTATTGGGAAAATTCTTCCACTGGCAACTTTATCAATAGATTCCGTTTAAGAACTTATGAGTCGTTAGATCTGTAGAGAGGCAGGCCCGTCAGTACATAGAGGGGAAAAAGCGAAATATGGGATATAATTATACATACTGGGTCAATCAAATGGCTTGGCCTTGAAAAAAATTGTGTATAGTGGTAGTACTAATGCGGAATTGGATTTGGAATTGGGTGATAAGGATCACACGAATAAAGTTGTTCATAAACTTATAGAGGGAAAAATTGAGACGTGCCTTTGGTGGAATCACTTCTAAGAAAAAATACGTACGTTGCTTGGACCCTCAGAATAAATAAGAAGGATAATCCTGAACAAATTAGAAACAAATAACCTAAAACATAAGAAGCAATTACCCAGTACACAAATGACGGAGCATGCGTTTTGAAGAGGAAAGACCACAGAGAAGTCATTACTATATTATCAGAATTTGATGGTTAACGTACAAAAACGACCAATCGCCATGGAAAAGAAGTGATGAAATCAAAAATGGTGATAAACTATAATATATTTATGATTACCATAATCAAATGGTTGCCTATTATCCCTGTCGAAGGACGACTTTATGATCGTACAAGAAAATTAGGCATTCATTTGTTCCAAACCGCGACAGAAGAGTTTGTATGACCTTAAATTAGCGGTATTCGAAACCCTACTTGGTCCCTGTCCGTCTCGTCCTGATTCACGACCCTCAAAATAAATGCACTTGCCATCATTTGGAGATAAGTATAATAAGAGCAAGACCAAGAGGAAACGCTGTAAGGTCTGCTGGTATATAAGGCTTCCATTTTTCCTGTAGGGGAGTTTGTTGATAACTCTGGATTTTGTTTAGAACCGTGTTTTAGAATATTTCATAAAACAAACAATTTATAATTTTTTCCACTGGTTTTAAATTTCTTCATTATTTCACAAGGAATGTGTCTTTATTTTTATAATTTTTGACGTCAGTTTTAGAATTTTTTATCACTTCTCAATGCGTATGTTTGCTTATTTTTGTATGTACCACAATAGAGTATTCCACAAAGAAAACAATTATAATTTTTGCGTGAACATTGTATGTCACTTATTTTTCATTATTTATCAGTGTGTTTACTTTTAAAAGTACATAAACTATTGCAATATACGATAATTATAGTAATTGATAGGTCTTAAAATTTCCTACTAAAAACAATTATAATTTTTGCAATTAGTTCCTATTATTTTTCTGTATATGTAATTTTTATGTCTTTTATACATCTGTGTGTTCTTATATTTTATTTGTGCATAAAACACTGTTTATACAATAAACATAATAACTGTTCAAAAAATCGTTTTATTCTTATATGTGCCTAAAATATAATAGTACAAGTTTGTGAGGACGCGGATATCTATATCGGTAAGATAGCCCTAGTTGGTTCGTATGAGCTTGACTTTATTACCACTTGCATACATAATACATAGGGGAAGTCCGGGAGAGTTGAAGCCCCTTTCTCTCTAACATGCATAAAAATATAACCGTGAGTTGAAACTTGACAGCTCAATAACGTACAGCGCAAAGCTTTTGGTACTCTTTTTTCTTCAAATACGATTTGTGGTTCAAATCTCCCCAACACAAGCAAGAGTTGACCAGAATAGTAGGGGGACTTAACTAGGACTATTTGTTTAGGAAAAATAAAGAAAAACACTTAGTAAAAGTCAAATATTTTAATGAAAACTTATCGCAACTCTCAACAAATATTCCTAATTGAAAGAGTAAGAGGAGGTATCCTTATAACAGTAAATATTGACGTTTAGTTAACCAAATACTCTCCAAATAAACACATTACAAAAAATATGAGTTCGCAACCCCATCTTTCATATATTGGAAGTCCTACGTTTTGTTACATCTTGCATAAAACAAAAGTTGAACATTTTAGTTTTGACTGTCACCTTTAAAGTCGTCTATTAAATTCAATTAGCACAATATTTTTTATGGTAAATTAAACAACATTAGTTTAACCCATGAATCCCACGCCTACCCATGAATCCCCCGGTCCCCATATTTGCTTACGACGCGGACAGCTTCGCTGTACACTTTGCCGCTTCGCTGAGCTGTTCTTGACTCACATTTTCCCCATACTTACATACGGCGCGGACAGCTGCGCCGTCTGGTTTTGCATGGCCTACGACCCCTCTTGACCTCTCTTTTCGACTAATTTCTAAAAGAGCTAAAATCTCTTTTGAGTAATTTTTTCTTCGTGACCGTAAAATCGAGGTTGCTGGGTCTTACACTCTTGTTCCCCAAGTTTTTACCTTTCATAGAAACTGAGATATTTAATGTAGTACAATTTAGCCGTTTTCGAGAAAATTGATCGCAAATTTTACAAAAAAAAAGCACCCTGAAAATACCTTAAATTGCAATTGTACAAAAAAATGTTTTAAATCAAATTGAATGAGCTTTTGGTAGCCTGTACAATAAAGTTTATTCTAGTATCTCTTATAGTTCCTCAGATATATCGAAAAGTTTGTATAATTTTCAACCTGGCAACGTGACGCTCTACAACAGTTTCAGGCATGGTACTAATTTCCTTCCATGCATAATACAAGATACTATATGTAATCAAAATTTCAGTATTCTAGTTTTGAAACTGAATTTCTGAATAACATCTTGAACCCCTCTCAAAATTATAATATCCATCCGCGCCACTGATAACAACATTTATTCAATTTCAAAAGAACCTATGCCGTATAGGTTTCATACAATTTAAAATATTTTTCCAGTAATTTTGCATATATGAGCTATTATTTAGGCCTTACTTGTATATAATAGGATTGTTGAATGTCGGTTGCCATGGCGACACGTTGCGAAATATATAGCTATTAAAGGTCATATCTTTGAAATGAAAAGAGTTAGACCCACCATGTACGGCATCATTTTAATTAGCGATACAAGGTCCACCAAAATGTAAAAAAAATGTACAGGATATTAATAAAAAGTATTTGAATTTTTTTTTATTGCTCAAAATTGGTCCAGTATATTCAGTTGCTCACATGGGAAGTATTGAGATCCCTTAGACATACATATGCTCCCCGACTTTCATTTTTCCAGCTTTCATAGGAACCGAGACATTTAGGGTACTACACTTTTCTTCAAGGTCAAATTACACCGGTATTATAGTGTGCGACTATTTTAAACTCGCTTAATCGCTTAAGGATTAATGGATCTTCCGACACAAAAAACATAATTAAAATTCCTCGTTAACTTTCTGAGAAAATGGAGAGCAAAATTCGCAAAACACAAAACACCCTGTATATATGTTAAATTGTGATTTTAGAAAAAAATGTTTCAAATAAAATCGAAGGGCCTATATGTAGCCTATACAATATCGTTTACTAGAATGTCTTATCTTTTATTGGTCCTAAGATATTACAAAAGTATTCGACGCATAATACTAGGTACTATATGTTTGCAAAATTTCATCGTCTTAATTTGAATACGAAATTTCTGGCAACAAAAAAATGGCTTCTGTCAGCCATATTGGATTTATAAAAAAATTAAGAAAACTGTACTGCGGATTCATAGTCTACACCTGTATACCAAATTTCATTCAGATCAGTCCCATAGGGAAGGAGAAATTCTTGATCATACATTCGTACGCACAGACATCGAAAAATCGACCATTCTCTTATTTATTGGGCAATAAAACAATTTTTCAGAAAAACTTTTATATGAAAAATTGTTCCTTACGAGTTTCTGGAGTTACGACAGAAATCTTCTGACTAGTGGACAAAGGTGGATCCACGGAACCATCAGCCTTACTTGGATCGCTTATAGGAATATCCTGATGAATGGGTGGAGCTAAATCAACATCACCATCATCATTCTTTTCTCTTGTATCGGTAAAGATTGAGGAATATCCGAGCTCTGGAGATCATTTGCTTCGGGATGGAGGAGTATACTATGAGATGAATGAGAATTATTAGATGAGTTTGATGGAAAATGGGGAATGCTATTATCCAAATCGTGGTGTAAAGATGACTCACCTTCCATATCAGTGGAGAAGATAAGTTGGCCTTAATGGTTTTGAAATGAAGTGGGACATATAGATGATAACTTATCATTATTCGACAAATTTCTGTATGTGACTGCCGAGCACAATAAGTTTTCTTCTCCAAATAGATCAGGATTAAATGGGTGGATGCAGGAACTCCTAATCTACTCAGGATATTTGCTTGACTGAACGTTTGGGACATCAAAGTTTTTATGAATCCACGAATATTATAAATTGTTACTGGTTTACCAAAATTTGACAGCATCCAATTGTTCATCACACTGTTTTATCTTGATTTAAATGAATAGCAAACGCAACGCCTAACGGGTGCAATTTGTTATAGCAGTGCGAAGGAAGCGTCAGTATTGTTATACCACTGTCGTTGGCAAACTTGACTACATCTACGCTTACATGGCTCTCGTGATTGTCAATCAGCAAGATGGGATTTTCTTTTGATGCACAGGAATATGTTTTGAAATGTTCCATGAACTTTAAGAAGCTCTTCGTAGTCATCCACTCAATGGAATATGTATCACCGTCTAACTCTTCTGACCCACCAGACACAAAATCTTGCCGATATTTCACACCAGGGAATATAACAATGGTGGTAGGACATTACCAATTGCATTAGTAATTGGTAATCCTACTTGTGTCCATTTTTACTTGCTAAGACCTTAAGGCAGTTTTGGACGGTGGTACATCCGGTCTCGTCGCAATTATGAATATTTTGTGGTTCAACAAACAAATCTCAAGTTAGAAAAAAATCGCTAACATTTTTTTTGTTAAAACTTGTTGCTCTTGATAAGTAGCTTCAGGTAGTAGCTTCAGGAGTCCAGACTAATTTCAGAATTTCTACGAAGAAATCCACGGAACCAGTCATTTGTAGCTGAACTATTTTTTGACTAACTGTCTGGAATTTGATGAACCAAACTCGAAAACTAATTTCATCGCTTCTATTCGTGTCAAACCATAGTTAATTTTAGTCCAATTTAGTAAATATTCTACTAAAAGCTTCTCTTCTGGAATTGTAAAGATCTGAGAAGCTTTATATGATCTGCCTTTCTCATCCAATACTCGCAGTTTTTCTTAATTTTTTGTATATCAATGTAAAGTGGTCCTGTCGATCCCATATTCGACGGCTGTTTTTCTAAGAGAAGCTCCAGATTTGATTTCTCTAATAGCATTTTGGAATTCTTGCTCGTTGAGTTTTTTTGCGGGTAGAACCTACTTTTGCTGTATATCGAAACGGCACGACTTCAGCACCTGAAAACAAATAAGCACATTAATAACTTTCAATCCGTATACCTGAGGGACAGTTGAACCACTGATCATGTCTCCCTCACGTATTATGGATGAAATCTCCTTCTATACCTACCTTACCTAAATCTAACCTTGTATACTTCATCGCGTGTTTGTAGTAATTGGTTAAGTCGGAGAACTAAAACATGCTAGGTTCATAATACTAAATTAATTCAAATGACACAATAAATAAGAAAGTCATTACGTACCGTAATATTTGTCGGAGTAACGTAAATAGACAAACAATCAATTTTTTTACTTGCGAAAAACATGTTTACTTCACTAGTGTTGACCCGGTGTAATGGGGGCCAAAATGGCGTCGCACTTGCATCTTACAATAACTGACAAAAACCATTTGCAATAGTTTATTAGGAACAAAATTAATTTATATCCATTTTATTCAAGATTTAAATAAAATATCATTTTTTAGAACCTACCAGATTTCTTGAAAATATTTTGCAGTGAATGTGTTAATCAAATCAACGATAACTCAGCGTTGTTCAAATAACTCATAACTAGTGACAAAATATCATAACTAAGGCCCAATAATCCAATGAAAGCTTTCTAAAGAGCCAAGAGCAAAAAAAGACCCCTAAGTACGCTTGAAATGTGAAGCAATCAAAAAAAAAATACGTCAGAGCTTATGACGAGCCAACTCCTGGCGATAATGCACCTACGCACACTTTGTTGTTTGTTCTTGAATTTTTAACAAAAAATAAGACTGTTATGATTCCGCATCCTCGAATTTCACCCGACATGGTACCCGACCCTTTTTTCACCCGAAAGTTTTCCACATGACATTGATTTGTGCTCATACGCCAACAGAAGAGCCAGACGAATATGAGAAAGACGCCTTCTACGAACACTTGGGAGTGGCATACGATAATGCACCAAGACATGACGTCAAGTTCATATTGGGCGATGTGAATGCCAAGGTTAGGAATGAAGACGAGTACAGGCTAACCACAGGGGGTTAAAGTACAAATGACCAAACAAATGAGAACGACACTCGTTTAACCGATTTTGCAAACAAAAAAAATATGACTATAAGTAGCACATATTTCAAGCACAAATTGATACGTAAAACCACATGGAGGTCTTCAGACAATAGAAAAAGCTGCCAAATATATCACGCTATAATTGACAGGCGGCATGCAAGTGACGTTTTAGATGTCAAGACACAGAGGGGGGGATATTGACTCGAATCACTAACTGGTAGTGGTGAAGTATAGGCTAGAGCTATCAGTAGCGAATCGAGACCGAAGAACAAGACTGAAGAAGCTGACAGTTGCACCGCTGATAGCTGATGAACAAAGTAGAACGCGATTCCAACAGGAGCTAAATCGATCCTTGACAGGAGCTCGGGAAACAGGAACTGTAGAGGAGTGCTGCCAGGAAATAAAACAAGCCGTAATCAACACACTCGAACACTGGGATACGAGCAATTAAGAAGAGCCCAGCCACGATTCGATCAAGAAATTATTGACTCTCTAGAACAGAGAAAGCGAGCAACAGAGAAGATGCTGTAAAGAGAAATAAGAAATACTAAGCTAAGATACACAGAAGCGAGGAAGAGTGCCAAGATAGTATGCAGGAGGAAGAAAAGGGAAATGGATAAATTCAACAAATTGGTGAATGTAAAAGCGTAATGAGGTCAGGAAAATATAACAAGGATTGAAAGGCATCATAAACGGGTTCGAACCGAGAACAAGATTCTGTAAAGCAAGCCATGGCACTCATAAATATAACGCTCCATAAGAAAGGGGATCGACTAAACTGAAACAACTATTGCGGAAAATCATTGCTTAACGCTGGCTATAAATTAGTGGCGAAAGTGCTAGCATGAAGATTGGAGA
>WYDF02208880.1:0-21389 GCA_009867245.2 Adranes taylori | reverse complement strand
ACAAACTTAACTACAATAGACTAAAATTACATAAATTACCATTACTAATATTACAGTTTCACTAAAATTATTTTTTTCTTTCCCAATCAATCAAATCCAAGTACCTTTGCTGGCTTAACTTCACAAACACACCTTATACCATTTACACAAACACACAAATTAGAAGCCTAAATCCCCCTTTGATTGAGATGAGATGACTTGATATTTTGATTTTACTTCCTTTCTCTCCCTTTTTTCTTCTCCGGTATTTTTTCATTATTTTCTCCCCTTTGCCACTCTGTCCTAAACACACCCTCCAATTCCTTGCTTTCTCCCTTTCCTCCTTCGCCCATCCAATCAATTCGCACTCATTCACCCAATCCTCCCACGTTTCCTCCATACCTCCGCATATCCTACAATTTCTTTCGCTCTCTCTCATCCAATATATATTCCCTCTCTCCATGCTCCCACACGTAAACCTTGCTATCATTTTTTTCACATTCATACTCGTATCCGATTCCAGATAACTTGGCATCGCTCCTTCTACTTCTATTTCCTTATATCTCGCGTTATATCGCGATCCTCTTATTTTTTCTCTTCTCTCCTGCATTTCCACATCCTTCATCTTTCCCTCTACTTCCATTTCCCATGCGCCTCCATTCATCATCCTCTCATACCATTCTCTACCTCCTCCCAAGCACATAAATATACCTTCTTCACAATTGTTTCCGTCCCTCCTCGCTTCACCTTCCCTTCATATTTTGCCATCTTCTTTACCCCTTTTACCCAGCATTTGTAGCGATTTAGCTCTTGAAAGACGATCTCCGCCTGTGTCGACCTATCCACTCCCAAAATCCTATTTAAGTATTTCCCTATCCTTCTTTCTATCTCTTCATCCCGCTTACCGCCCATACATCTGCCCCGTACATCACTATACTTTCTACACATATTTCTAATATTCTTTACCTCATCTTCATTGATTCCCCGAACTTATTCCCCTGCTACTTCCGCCTTCTTTACTATCATCTTTACGTGTTCCGTTACACTCCCCGTCCTACTCATCATGCAACCTAGATACTTCCACTTATTCACGCACTCGATTATCCTACCATTCATTTCAAACCCATCCTTCTTAATTTCTCTCCCTCCTGTTTTACACACCATAACCTTTGTCTTATCCACATTCACTTGCATCCATCTTTTCCTCATATATCTATTCACCCTTTCTATCATCTCCTTCATCTCCTCTCAGCTACCCGCCATACACACTATATCATCCGCATATGTCAATGACCATATTCTTTCTCAACCTACCAGTACACCCCCAACTTGCCCCTTCTGTAACACCTCTTCCAAGTCCGCGACATATATGTGTATATTAAATAGACTCGGACTCAAATGGCACCCTTGTCTAACCCCTTATTCTACCTTAAACCATTCTCACACATTCATTCCTACTCTCGCTCTGACTATTTCCCTCATATAACCGCTTTACACTCTCATACATTCTCTCCAAAATTCCCACCTCCTTCATCCTACCCCATAACCTGATTCTATTCAACCTATCAAATGCCGCACTAAGGTCCAGGAACAATAGATACAACTTCCTCCCTTCACTCACTTCCTTATTTATTACATAGTTTAACGTTACTATATTATCCGTTGTACCCTTGCCCCTCACGAATCCCACCTGCGTATTTGACAGTATTCTCTTCACTTCCATTTCGTTCTGCAATTCGACACCCTCTGCAATTGCAACCATTTGACACCCTTGCATACAATCTATATAACCCATTCATAATAGTCACCCCCCCTTAACTATCAGCCTCACTTCTATTCCCTCTCTTGTATACTGCTATTATCTCCCCCTTCTTTCCAATCATTCGGCATCCTCTCTTCACCCTTCCATACCGCATTCATACTCCTTGCTAAAGCTTCCTATATTATTATATTATTTTTATATTATATTATTATATTAATTATATTATAATATAATATATATATAGGCATATTATATTATTTTAATTTATAGTGGCTATGCCAACCAGATGGTAAAGAATAAAATCGTCGCTAAAAGCTTTGAGGTTAGGTTCATTACTCCTAAATATTCTTAATCTTTGAAAAACACAGTTCATAATGAAGTAAGTAGTCAAATATAAAAATTAACTTACCTGATGAAACTTTTACCCGCAAACACAACAAAGGAAAAATATTTTTGCGTGACAAAGACAAAACACTACATACAACTGTTAAAAATGTAAGCTACCGGGATCATCAACGCATAAGGCGGTGTCGCCATCTGTGGCTCATTATGTGAAATTTGTGTTGGCATCAGTAGCGCGTTTATGCGACCATTGCAAGTAGTATGTCATTTAACTATGACATCTTAAGCACAATTCCCCAATAATAAATACTAGTATTCCAGAAAAAAGTCAAGTACTGTTAAAAAAAACTTTAATAGGTTCTCCATTTTGGATAATGTAAATAAATCGGCGTAAAAACAAAGTCGTTCCTCCATAATACTAATATAAATATAAAATTTTTGGTTGAAAAATTAATTTTAAGTAATTACTATTTATTTGCAAAAAATGTAGTTTGTCAGCCTGTTTTTTTATGAAAACGGCTGTTAATCAAATACTCGAAATATATGTTGTGAGTGATGATAAATGTCATTTTTTTGGAAATTTGAAAATAAAATTTCTGTGTCAAAGTTAATACATTTTATAAACATTTTAACTTTATTCGAAATATTTAAATCGTTTTCAAAATACCTATGTGTATTGTGTATAGTGATATGGATGTCGAGAATCAAGGAAATCGTTCTTCAATTTGAACAATTTCTTGAAACTAAACCACCAAAGATCGAGGAATTCAACATTAATTTGGATAAGGTACGAGTAAAATTCTATTACTTTTATTAGTTAATTTTGTATATTATATTATTTAAACATAATTTTGGTAAGGCACCTCTTTTACTGTCAGTTTATTTCTAACCTGTAAAATCTATTTATTACCGACAGTCGGCGTGAGGGATATCAATTATATATCAAACTTTATTGATGTATGGAAATAGTACGTATAACTTGTACAGAAATTATTAAGGTACTCGCCTATTAATCTTTCTATATGAAAATGGAAAACGTTGTTCTCCTTCTTCTTCTTCGTCCAACGTCGTGACCGACGTGTGGGTGAGTACGGTGGATGTTGACGTTGAATAAAGCAATCTTCTTATCTCTGTATTATTCGTTTAACAGTTGATTTCCAGGTCTGTCGATCGTTCGCTTGGCGCGTTGCTTTATTGAAACTTGTTTCTGTTAGTTTCGAAATAATATCGGTCTACCTAATTGGGGATCGCCCCCGTTTCCTTTTCCCTTCCGGTCTTTCCCTAAACAACGAGTTTTTCATGTTGTCATGTCGAGAGATGTGTCTGAAAAATTTTAAAATTCGTCCATATGACATCGATGACAATCTTTGTACGGGCTCATTTAAGATGGAGACATTTGTTCTTCAACGCGTGCAGGGAACTAACAGAATTCTATGCCACACCCACATTTCAAAAACATCTATTCTTCTCCTGTCGTTGGAACGGATTACCTAAGTCTCTGAAGCGTACGAAATAACGGAAAACCTGGGCCGTTTACAAGGCTTGTTTTCTTATTGATATTTCGATTTTTCCCAATCTTTGTTAGTTTTATCATGGCTGAGCGGCCAATTTTAATTCGGCGTCTTATTCCTTATTTTTTCAGGGAATAAGACTGCAAAGTTCCCTATTTTTGTAGGTTGTCTTCGATTTTCGTTATCTCGCTCTACTGTCATGACTTTTGTCTTATTGGAATTTAGTTTGAGCCCACAGCCTTGGTTTACGCCTTCCAGTCTTTGACTCTCAAATCGCGTTGTTGCTGTTAGCAATTAGAAGTGTATCATCAACAGATCGAAGGTTTGAAAAGCGCTTTGTACCAATCTTCACTCCTTCGATCCAGTTCTCTAAAGTGAGCCGCATCACTATTTCGCTATATATATATTGTAGAGTACAGGTGAAAGTACGTAGAGTTGGTAATTGCGAACGTATTTACGATGCAGAATTGGATGAGATTCTCTGTCGTTCCGTTTCCCTGTCTCGAACTTCCCCACTATATGGCGAATATGATCATCTTTGGCAGTGGACTGATTTTCCCAATGAAATCGCCCATTAGCATCAAGATTTATTTGCTCGGTATATTTTATTCATTGCCACTTCGACACTTCGATAAAATTCATTGATCTTTTCGTCATTAGCATCATGAATGGAGCATAGAGGTCCAAAAAGTTTAGGGCAGAGGGTATCGTATTAAGTTTCAAAGACATTGCTGGTTTGTTAATGGGTTCATAGCCCAGCACAAAGTTGTTGTCTTTGCCCAGCAGAAAGTTGTTGTTTGATACCATTATCCTAATACCATGGCTTTTCCTATCTTCTTCACCGGAATAATACATTGTGTATTCCGAGGATAGAAAGGCCAATGGGTTTTTGTAATACCCGCTAGATCAATCTTGTTGCGACATAGTTCTTGCCGCTTAGTCTTGCCGCGGAATGGTACTTGCGAGCAGCTAAATATTCAAACCCATTCCAATATTGCCATTGTTTTATTACTACAGTTTGCAGATATTAATATCCAGCAAATGGCTGAAATTTCAAATTTGAAACGTGTTTTCATGAGGTAGATAAAAATAAACTAACCAAAGTTCAGCTAAGGCAATCTAACCTAATCTAAAAAGAAAACATAAAACAAAACCTCTTGAGGGAAAACCAACCGCTTTCACTGTTCGCTTAGTGGGCTGCAGGAAGTGTCCACTGTTTTGTTTTTATTTTATACACTTTAATGTTAATATCTGGCAAAGATAATATGGCAACCTTAGAATGGGTTTTAATATTTATCTGCTCTTATCGTACTTCACGATGACCATCTACATGCAGAGCAATCCAACTTATTCATTTTTCGCGAAAAATGAAGGGTTTTTGCTTCATAAAAAATTTTTGCGGCCCATTTTATTAAAAACAGACCATATAATTTTTAAATATTTTTTGTCTCGAAACAACATAAAACGATTAACCAATTTAACGATTCAGGAAGTTAAAAAAATGGGCACTTTAAGTTCGGAATTGTTTGACATTGGATTTTTTTTTATCTCGGTCGTTATAAATACTGAAAAAATAAAACATGAGGAAAATGTATAAGACCAAAAGACCTCAAAGTATCTTAGATATCTCGGTTCCTATGAAAATTGAAAATATAAACTATGAACACTGGAAGGCCTTTTACATAGCAGTTTCACTTGTTTTGAGCAATATAATTCTTTTTTCAAAACTTTTTGGTAACACTTATATTTTGACATATTCTAATAGTCCCAATGATATCCTTTAAAACAGTGCCCAAAATGATTGATTTAACTACAGTGTTTCCATAGATGTATCCTATCATAAATTTCTAAATCTTGCGGATGGGGCAGGGGGTTGTTCAAGATTTAGCTTCAGGGAAATATTTAAAAGAATGGCGAAACTCGGCCATTTTTAATTTTGTCAAAAATTCAATTCTTGCGTTCTGAGGTTGAAATTTTGCACACATACAGCACTAAACATTCTCAATCTAATGCTATCATTACTATTCTTTCATCTTTAATTGAACGCAACATTGACACGTTTAAAATTTATAATACATTTGATTATGGTGTGAGAGTACGTCTAGCGAGCGAGACGTGGTATACGCCGCGGAACATTGTTAATCGTATCAAGTATATTCATGGTGGTGGGAAAAAGAAAAACAGTGAATATAGACGGTAGGTAATTTGAAAAGGTTTGGTGATGAAGGAGCAAGTAGGAAAACAACTATTTGCATCTGTTTTTTTTTTTAATAAGTTATAGCGTCTATAAGAATCTATAATTATACATTGTAAAATAAATAACGAGCGAAGGCAGCACGCAGTAGGAGTGAGAAGAAAAATAAGTGAAAGTGATTGCAAAAATAGAGATCAAAGCGGTGTAAATATAGTTGGCCCTAAAACAAGCATTAAAAACGGTGTTTTTGTAGCAGACTCATTTAAACAAACAAGAAGCGAATAAGGGAAGAAGCAAGAATGATGAAGAAGGATAGTGAGAGAACAAAAAGATCTTGAAAGAGAAACAGATAATGAAGAAAAAGTAGATGAAAAAGAGAGTGAACGAAGAGGGGAATAGAGAGGAGGAAAGGCAAAGAGTGGAGTGCAAAAATATAGTAGTTACTGGTGTGGAAAAAAGCGTGAAAACCAAAGAAGAGATATAAAAGAAAGTGTTCGATAAGATGGGCATTGATGAAAAAATTGTAGATATGTGCAGATTGGGAAAATAGAGAACGAATGGGAAAGATAGAATAATTGTAATCAAGTTTATGCTGAAGCTGTTTATATGTTTTTTTAAATTTTTTTGTTGAAGCAACATAAAAACGATTACAGTGAGCTTAACGAATTTAATAAAAAAAATGGACGCTTATATTTTGAAGTAACTTATTTTTCCTTGAAAAAAATTTGTGCCATCTTAAATAGCTCGGTTGCTATGAAAGCTGGAAAAATAAAACATGAAGACCATAAAGAATTCAAGATTTTCAATGTGAGCAATTGAACATACTGAGCAAATTTTAAGCAAAAGATTTGAAAACAATTAAAAAAACCTTAGATATTTTGGTTCTTATGAAAACTAAAGGGATAAAACTGAAAACACTTGTTGGCCTTTATCATAATTGTTTCATATGTAGAACATAACTGTTTCACCTTTAAGGAATATCTTTTTTCAAAACTTTTCGGTAACATTCCGTATATTTTTACATAGTTTGATAGCACTTATGATTTTATTTAAAACAATACCCAAATGATGGGTATAATTACAGTGATACCCTATATATATATAGTTTATAATCAATTAGAAAATCTAGTTGATGAAGTGGTGGCTTCTCATTTAGGAGCGATATTTAGGCAAATGTTTAGGAAATGGCGGAAATCCGTAATTTTTAATATTCTCAAATATTTAAATTTAACGCTTAGAGGCAGAAATTTTGCACATTAATAAACATTCTAGGTCTAATGGAGTTAGTCTCATTCCCTTCATCGTTTAAAATTTATAATACATTTGACTATATTTCAGAAACTATTTAAAATAGGAGATTCATATGAAACATAAGAAACGTATAGAAAATTAAAAGACTTTCAATGTGAGGAATTGAATATACTGAGTCGATTTTGAGTAAAATTTTAGAAAAACATATATAAAAATGTGTACTAAACGTAAAATGTAAACTATAAATTTAACTAATTTCTCTACGCCACTACTTACCTATTATGTAATGCCTTCCCTATGTTTTACAATTGAATTTATGAAATCGTTCTTAGCTTGTGCACCGATCACTTGACACGTTCTCCTCTATTTGAAACAACTGTACACACGTCAATACTTATTAGACATCAGAGACCTAATTAGCAAATGTTTATTGTCCCCGATTTGTATTAGGACTCTTTTTCATTTTTGTTTTGCTTAAAGGTATTCAAATTGTATTATTCGAATTTGTTCAACACTTTTAGCCACTTTGAAAAAGTGTAACAACTTTCACAATATTAATTATCTTTGCGTGGTTAGATGGCCCAATGATGTGACATGTTTTTTATAGTTTACATATTCCAATGTATATTAATAAAAATAATTTATTCTACATTCATATACACTATTTTTTATATAAATTACTTACTAAATAAAGTAAAACGGGTTGTCCTTTAACCGTACAACAACAGGCTAATGAACCGACAACCAATATTGTGCCGCCAATTAGTAATAAAACGTATGGTACAGCTGCTGAAAATTCCGAACTGATTTCCATATATTTGACTAATTTTACTTCCATCCATATTGCTAAACCACATATGGCAGCACCAGAAATCTAGAAATTAAAAGAAGAAACGCACAAATGCAATTTTCTTATTTTATAATCATTACGGGTTGGGTTTTTGGAAGAAAATGTTATTCTTTTGTAAAGAAAATGAAAAGGTCAATTAGGAATTAAAGTATAATTTGAACCAGTATTTCAAACTACGAAATTATTTGAGCTAAAGAAGAAGTACATGAAGAATTACTTCGAATTCCTCACGTAGTGGTGTGCGCACCTCCCGCTATTTAAACAATTCGTTTTTCGTTTACTAACAGTTCATTACTTGTTTCAATACACTTATTTATTTCAATACCATTTGGGGTTTTCTCTGAGAAGCATCAGACCACCCCGTTGTTAATTTATTTACGCCTTTAATGATTGATGTTTTTAACTTATGTTTTTAACTTATTAATGTTTTAACTTATTAATGATTGTTTATGATCGGTAACAAGGTTTTTATTCAGTGTTATAATAAAAGTACTTCATTGTTTACACATTTATTTATTTATTCACTATCGGTTTGGGGCTTCTGGCAGTGATGAAAATGCAAAAGTATTACCTTAATTTATAAAGAAATAAATTAAATTATAGTATATCAATATTTGTTAGGTTAGGTTTACATCTATAATCTATTATTTAATTTGTTGATTTTTAACGGTTGCTGTGTTTATTGTAATGTGAAATTATGATTGTAGTCATTGTGATTGAGTTACACGTTTTGTTAATGCACATTGTATATTTTGTTTTCTTATAATCAGATCTCAGCTGTTGTGTGTGATGTCGTGCAATGAGTTCTTGTCGTTTGTAGTTTTAGGTACTTTTTAGATATTTAAATATTAGTGTATAAGGTACTCCTGTTTGGTCGTTTATGCATATTTTAGATTTGCCGTTTCTTACTTTTTCTATTTTAAAAGCTTCTAATAGTATGAGTTGTGTCCTTTCTTCGCTTCGTTTACTAGTTTTAATTTATCAATTGCGCACTCATGATTATATTCAGATAGATGTAGTCCTACGTTTGATGTTTCGTTATTTCTGTTCTTCGATTCTAGTCTTTATAGCTCGTTTTGTTTGACATATATATTTTGTGTTGAAGTCATTACTGCGTGAATTTTCTGCACATGGTGTTGATATTTTCTTTTTCTTTTTCTTTTGTTTTTGTGTTAATTTTGTTTTCATTACTTCCTTGTTATATCTGTTGGCTTTAGCTATGGTTTCTATTTGTGCTCCTTCCATTTTTTTTTGTTCTTTGCGTCTAATTGTAAGTTTCTTACTCAATTTCTATATGTTCTAAGTGCTGCCATTTTATGTTGGTATGGTGATTTGCGTCTTGCTGCATTATTTTATCACAAGAGCTAATTTTTTTCCTGTAAATGGCATATTCCATTGCATTGTGATTATTGATATTTATTATGACGTCTAAAGAGCTTAAAGTTTTGTTTGTGGGTAGTTCGATTGTAAATTTTAATTTTTATCGTTCATACACCATATATGTACGTATGGAATACGTAGATGTATATGAAAGATATAGGATTCAAGTTTAGACAATGTTTTCTATTTCACCTTTGTACATCTCTTGAAATCTTCCTCAGTTTCACTTTGCTCTATGTTCATTCTCTTTGCTTTGTTCCTGGATCCTGCGAATCACAGATCGCTAGCGTCTTACTTCAGCCATTCTGTAATGTTCTGTTTGTAGACGTAACTATTTAAGATCCCAGCCTTTTTTAATTTTCGACATTAGAGACTTTCTTCTGTACGTTCTCTTCATGATTGCAATAACTTCTTTATTCATGCACTAACGCGCTAACCTTTTAACATCATTAGATCTCTAACTAAGCAATGTTCATTTCTTTGGTCTGCAAAATACTGATTCAGTAAAGCTTTATTTTTTTCCCAAGTTATAGCCTCATCTCTCCTAGAGCCTATTATACTTTGAGCCATACATATTAGTTTACTAATTATAATTCTAAATACACATTGGTTTCTAAGACTTTTTATATTTATGACATCTAAAAAATAATTTATTAAATTTTTACAAGCCGCAATGAAGATAGTTGATTGAGTCGCATTAAAGAATGGATAGCGTTTACATGAAAATTTTGAATATCCAATATGACGGACACTAATTTTGTTTAGTTTACCCTAGACAACTATTTTGCTAATTGAATTTAATAGATGGAATTTAATAGAGGCGTCATAAGGAGTCAAAAATAAATAGAATTCCTTTTATTTTATGTAAGATCTAATAAAACGTATGACATGCAGTAGATAATAAATGGGATGGCCATCACGAGTGTATTGTTTCTAATATTATGCCTAGATATATGTTGGCTAATGTTCATGATATTCCTGGTCCCATTGATAGTCCGTCTTCCATTGTATAATCATTGTCTGACACTCCTATTCAATTGGGACCATCCATACATTTGTTTCCAACTTTGCTCGTATCCATTGTTCTTACTTCTTCCATTTTATTCCGTAATGTCACCCTCACCAAGTTATCAAACGCAGATTTTAGATCATAGATAACAAGATCATAGATTATGTTTTATTGGTAAGAATTTTTATGTTTAGTTTAAGGCATAATAAATTTATTTCCATCTGCTTATTTTATTACTTTTATTTGATTTTATTCTATGTCCCCCTCGCTACAAGAGAATATAATTATTGGGTTTTGGAAGTTTTTTCTACTTTCACCTCTATTGAATTTATTATTTCAAACGTATCTAAAGAGAGGGCAATTTTGCAAAAACCTTACACCACCTTATTTTAGATTTCTGTTCATAGATTAAACTATGGTTTAGTTATACTACTATAAGAATACTAGATAGAAGGGGTTAGTTGTGGGCGTGGATAAGACGGAAGTAATGGTGTGTAAGAAAGGCGGTAGAGAGTGTAGGAAAGATGTGTGTTGAGATAGGGGGACAGAGGATTGAAAGTGTGAAAACATTTAAATATTAACTTTTTTTCGGCCCAAAATGTATCATGTAAAGACCACGTGGATATGGTGTCGTAGAAGGCTAAGGGAGAAATGGAAAAAATGAAAATGATATGGGAGAGAAGATTTGGAGAGTCAGTGAGTATGAAGATAGGTCAAGATAATGGATGCGTATGTGAATAGTATTATGTTGTATGGAACGGAAGAATGGGCGGTTGTGGAAAGAGAGAGGATGGAGAGAGTGCAGATTTGATCTTTGGAAAGGATGCTGGGGTTGGATAGGAATACCGGGAATGAGATAGTGTTACAGGAGATGGGAAAACAAAAATTTTGGATCAGTGGAGTGAACAGAATGGTGAAATTTGAAGGGAAGATTTGGAAGGATGATGGATGAAGGTTAGTTAAAGAAGTTTATATAGAAGGAATGCAAGTGGGTGAGAAGGGTGGATGTGGGAATAAATGGATTAAGTGCAGGATAAAAATGAATGGAATTATTGGATGGTCAACGGAAAAATGATTTGAGAAAATGGTGGGTGAGGGTGAAATAGTAAATGAGATTATGGAAAGGATAAAAGATGTGGAAAAGCAAGAGAGAGAGGGGGGTGGGGGGGAAGAATAAGAGGAAGTATATATAATGAAAAGTATAAGGGAATTAGTGGTAAAGAAGGTATAGCAAGTTATCTGAAATTAGATTTCGGCATGGGAATGGTTGCTAGGTTTAGATGTGGAAATAAGGAGGAGGGTAATAAATACTGGATGAAAGAGCAGGAGAGAATGTGTAGGATATGTGGAAAAAAGCAGAAAAATGGATGCACTGGATGAATTAGTGTGAGGGGATAGAATGATGTCAGAATGAAAACGAGTTGGGAGAGAATTGGAGGGTAAGTTTGGGTGAAGAAGGAAACGGTTTGGATACTATGAGAAGGATAATGAAAGAAATAATTAAGAAGAGGTAAGGGAAATAGTGAGTGCAAAAGATGAGAATAAGTGGGGAGGAAAGAAAAGAGCGTACGGTGGAGGGGACTGGGAATGGTTGTGAATGAATGGGGAGCTTAGATGGGGCATAGATAAGGACATAGTTGTCATCCCTTCTTCCTTGAAGAATATTAAGAATTTATTTATTTGTTCATATTATGCTTATATTGTATATTATTATTTCTCTTTATTTCTTTGTTATTTGTAATTTGTGCAGATGTATGCCAATAAAGGTTTTATCTATCTGTCTATCAATACTAGATACAGAAAATTCTACGAGGAATTTTTTACATTGATTATGAAGAAATAAGACTATTTAAGAATTAAATTACAATTTAACTTTTCAAAAGAAAATTTAAAAGTTAGAGAAACCGGACGTAATATTAGACTTCCCCTAACCACAAAATTGCTTCATATGTTGACAAACAAATTCCTAAATTTCGCTTTGATTGGCTGAAGCTTAACAATTTTATGGTAACGGTGCACTACTGCACGTTAGTTTCGATTTCCGGTTATAGATTTAATATTAATACAAATATACTGCTGTAACAATAACAGATACGGAAAAAATATTTTACATTTTATTAAACAATAAGATAATTCTTGCACACTATTTTCCACTAATCAATAAGCTAAAATCAGAATTAGTACAGTCTCTATATAGAGAAGGAAACTCTAGATGTCCTGCAAATTTGGTATGTAGATTCAAACAGGTTTAAAACATCTGTTGAACCAATTGAATTAAAATATATGCTGAAAACGCAATTGTCAGACATCAATTAAGCAAGCAACTTAGTCTATTGAAAAGAGTAATTACTAAAATAGTAACTTATTGCTCAATATGTCTTACTTACCCATAACAGTATGTTAAATATCATAAGAAGACTTTTCATACAAGCCATCATTGCTACAGTTTGAAATCGTTTACTCATTTTTGTTCTTCGTATCACAAACTATAATTTTTAGAGCCGATAATAATCACAATACGTTTTGTATCCTGAATAAATAATAATAATAGACTTGCTGATGATTTTTTTATTGAATTTTCTATAAGCAATATGTTCTGAAAAGATTTTGACGTCACACCGACGACGTAATAACAATGCAGCAGTTTAATGCAGTAGCAAACGTAGTATACAGGGGAGATTTGCCTTATCCTGTCCAATAAAGAAATGAAATGCGTAAAATTATGTGGAATCTAATCAATACTTCGAGACAGACGCAATATGTAATTGTGTCTCTTGTTTGCATTCAACTACAATTCACGATAAAAATATTGTCACAGATATGATAGTAATTTAGCCACTCTTTATTAGCATCAATTCTTTTATATAGAAATATTTAAATAAATACAAAGAAGTAATACGTTTGTAGTAATAAAACTTAAATTTAAAAGCAACATAGAAATTTATTGTACACAACAAAATTAAGCAGAAAAAAAAACATTGATTGGATAAAGAAGTAATTAATTACATTTCAATAAAAAATTAAATTCATAAATTTTGATACTTATATAAGCGAAGAGGGCAAAAACAACATTTTATCATTCATTTCTGTTTTGTATCTTATTAATTCGTTTACGTTTTTTACTACTACATAAACCGTTATTGGCGTAAATTCTGTTCTTAAACTTTTATCATAATCTGAGATACAAATAGAATCAGACTATATATAACGAAATCAAACTATTTTCACTGTGAAGACAATTCCGAACATCCCACAAAAAAAGAAACAAACCAAACTGCCATGAGCAATACAAGTTGAAGTAGGTAGGGGAGAATCATTGCTTTTAATTTGTCTTTGATCCTCCCATTTTCTTTATTTCCCTTAAAATTTTTCTGATCACTCCAGCCCTTTTGCCTTCCTGTTCCAAACACACTTCCCAATTCTAAGTTTCTTCCTTCTCATGCTCATTCCATTCTATTCCTTTACATTCTTTCACCCAATGCTCCCATTTTTCCTTTTCTTCATAATAAATCCTGCACGTTCTCTTTCTCCCATCCATCCAATACCTATTTCCAATCTATTCGCTTCCGCACATAAACTGCGCTATCATTCTCTTGTCCTCCATTCTGCCTTTAGCTCTAAAATTCTCAGGCATGCCTCCTTCCACTCATATCCATTTATACCTATCATTATACTGCTTTTCCGTAACTTTCTTTTCCCTCTTGCTTTTCTACACCTTTCATACTCACTTCTACTTCATTGATTCTTCCTCTTCAATTTTTATCATGACCTCCCATCTATATAAGGACCATCTTATCCTTTCATGTGGTTTTTTTTGCCTCATAAACCAATCATTCCTACATATACCATTTATTACCTCATGCATTCCTGTCAAATATACACTCTGCACCAATCTGTCACTCTCCTCTGTGAACATTTTGCTATCAAACCTTACCATTTTTTTAACCTAGCCACCCAGCACCTATCAAACTCTTGCAATAGTATCTCATTCGGTGTCAATCTTTCAACTCCTATTATTCTCTTCAGACATCCCACTTGTAGTAGCTCCACCTCCTCTCTTTCATATACAGCCCACATTTCAGCCCCATACATCATTATATTCCTAATACATACATCCAGAATATTTGTCCTCATTTTTACTGATTCCCCAAACATTCCTTCTCATACACACCTCAGTCTTATGGCATCCTCGCTTCCTTCGCCACCATTGTAAGATGTTCTTTGCATGTCCCATTTTGCCAACATGCGCCAACATGAACTCTGAGAATTTATCCTGTTTCAGTCATTCTAATTTTATTCCATTTATTTCAAAACTATCTTTCTTACTATCCCATCCTCCGATCTTACATACCATCACGTTCGTCTTTTCTACATTCATTTGTAACCCTCTTCGATTGGTGTACCTCTATAGTGTCTCTATCATTTTCCTCATTTCTTCCATACTTCCGGCCATACATACTATGTCGTCCGAATAGCTTAGAGACATCCTTGTCTTACACCCCTCCTGACTACAAACAATTCTGAAACAGTGTCCCCTACTCTCGCTCAAACTTTCGTTCCTTCATACGTTCCTCTTATCATTCCCTCTGATATATCATCTTTCTCCATATTGTCCCACAATTGTTCTCTTATTAGTCTGTCAAATGCGGATTTTAGATATACAAACTACAAATATAGTTTCCTTTTTATACCCAATTCTTGTTGTATTATGTAATTTAACGTTACTATGTTGTCAGCGGTCCCCCTATCTCTAACAAACCATGTTTGTATCCGTGATAATACCTCTTTCTCCTTCATATCTTTTTCCAATCTTCTATTCAATATTTTTGCATACAGCTTATACATACAATTCATAACTGTCACTCCTCTATAACATACTACACACTTTCGTTACCCATGTTTATACACCGGGATTATTTCGCCCTGCTTCCATTTCTCAGGTATTCTTTCTTTCCTTTCCACACCATACTTCTTTTATACCCCTAGTTAAAGCCTTTAACCCTTTTCATTTAAACATCCCCATATGTCCGTCCGCAACCTGTCAGGTCCTGACGCACTTTTTCTTCAATCTCAATACCTTATTTGACCTCTTTCATAATTATCTCTTCTGCATTTACCTCTTCCACTCCAATCACATATCCCTCCTTTTCCATTATTTTTTGCCTCATTCGCTCAATAATACACTTCTCTCTTACATTTATCCTTCCATTCTCTCAACTCTATCAAACTTATCACTCTCGTATCCCTCATTCACCTTCTAAGATATCATATGCTCTATTCTCTATTCATTCTTTTTCTTTGTTGTATTCCTCCCATGTTGCTTCCCCTTATCTTACCCATTTTAGTACTTCCCTTGCCGTCTTTTTCATTTTTATTTATCCGTCATCTATCCTACATGAGGTAAATGATGTTTTCTTTACAGTCCCTCCTGCTTCTATCCTGTTCAAATATACTTATTTCCACCTTCTTCCACCTTCTTCCACTTTCTCACATATGCTTCCCATCTCATCCTTTCCTTATAACTCCCTTGCTCAAATTTCCAATCAGATTGCATCAGAAAGTGATCAAATTCTTATTTTCTATTCTTATATATTCTTGCAGAATTATTCATAATCATATAATCAATTACTAATCCTCCTCCATGCCCTCTAAATGTTAACTCTCTATCCCAATCTACATTTGTACCTCCGTTCCCCATAGCCAATTATTTTTTTTTTCATCCATTCTAATACCCATCCATTCATGTTTCTTCCACATATTCCTCTTTCACCATACTAGAGCCACTATTAACACCAAACCTCGCATTCCAGCCACTCATTATCGTCATTAATTCTATTTTCTCTCTTTCTACTCAACTACAAATATAGTTTCCTTTTCATACCCAATCTCTCTCATACGTCTCACTCATACGTCTCCCCATACATTCCCACCAGTCCTTATTCATTTCTTATATATTTATGTCTATATATCTCCACTATAAATTCCCAGAAATCTCTAATAAAAATATTGCTATCAAATTGTCACTAAATTTCCCCATTAGAAATCCTCTAGTAGAGATCCCGGCTGAAAATCAGACGGAAAATCTCCAATTAGAAATCCCTTGATATAAAGCGGAACTTGAAATGGGAATTAGAAGCCCACAATAGAAGTTCCTAATAGAAATCTTCAGAATTTCTCAACAGAAATCCCATTCTAAATCCGAGACTAGAAATTTTCACTACATATGAACAC
The DNA here is from genome assembly GCA_009867245.2 of Adranes taylori. Lineage (NCBI taxonomy): Eukaryota > Metazoa > Arthropoda > Insecta > Coleoptera > Staphylinidae > Adranes > Adranes taylori. The sequence goes on along the minus strand of WYDF02208880.1, from coordinate 4,880 downwards.
TAGAAATCCTTAATAGAAATATCACTAGAATCGCCCATAAATCTTTAGAATTCCTGACTAGAAATCCAGATACTAGAAAATCCCTACAAAAAAATCTCAACTGGAAATCCCCAATTAGAATCCGCCCCTAGAAATGTCATACTAAAAATAAGTAACTAGAAATTCCCACTAGAAATTTCTCTTTCATATCTGTGTATACTTTTCCTCTCTTCTTCTCTTCATATTCTTTTTGCCTTCTCGTATTTTTGCCATGACCTTTAATAACTAGATAAATCTTTCTGGCACAAATCATTCCGTAACAAAATCATTTCATTATTTGACAAAAAAGTTACAAAATAACACAATAAAAGAAAAACAATAAACGAAAAAAAAACAATTCAATACTAACAAATACTTCCGAGTAAAGAAAAATATTCCTATTAAAAAACAAATAAAAGAAAAATTCGGAAGAACAAGGGAAGACTACTCCTTATCTCTATATCTCCCTTCTTTCTATAACCCTCCCCCACTCCCTTCCCAGATCTCCCATTTTCTCCCATCATTCCGTCCTATTCTAACACTCAATTTTATTTCTTCAGTATCTCTTGCATACTCCTAATTTTTTTCCTCATTTTCCCCTCACGTTTTCTATATATCTCCCTCCTAATTCTTTTCCTCATAGTAAGTTCTTCTTTTCCCAAACTTACCCTCAGGTTTTGCCATAGCCCTGTTCCCTAACATTCAACTCTATTTCTTCACATTCTTTTATCCAATGAATCCATTTTTCCTTCACTCTGCCGCATATCCTACACATTCTCTTTTCTTCAATCAACCAATACTTATTTCCATCTTCCTGATTACCACATCTAAACCTTGCATTTAGTATTTTATCCAGTATACTTATACTTGATACTAAATACCTGGACATCCCCTCCATTTCCCTTATCCATATATTTACTACTATACTTACTATCTCTTAACCTTTCTTACTTCTCCTGTACTTCCACATTCCTCATCCTTTCAATGAGCTCATTCTCAACTTTATTACTTCCCAGGCTACTCTCAAACCATATATTTGACGACCATCCAATTCACTTATTCATATTCATTCTGTATTTAATCCTATCATTCTCACATATATCGCTCCCTACATTAAACATTCCTTGCATTTATATTTCCTTAACCAAACTTCTCCCTTCGGCCTTCAATACCTTCTCAAAATTTACCATCCTTTTCACTCCGTTTATCCTTCATTTATATTTTCCTAATTCTTGCAGCACTATTTGACTAGGAGTATTTCTATCTACACACAACATCCTTTTCAAGCATCCAACCTGCAACCTCTTTACCATCTCTCTTCGTTTAACAGCCCATACCTCCATTCCATACATCATAATACTTTTCACACACACTTCCATTACCTTCATCCTCATTCTTACTGAATCCCCAAACTTTTTCCCCCATACCAACTTTATTCTCTCCATAGCTCCCCTTGCCTTTTTTTGTTATCATTTTCATACGCTCCTTGCATGACGCATTTTTCGCCAAAATGAAACCAAAATACCTATATTTCTGACCTTTTCTACTTTTTGTCCGCCTATCTTAAATTCATCCTTCCTACACTCTCTACCTCGCTTCTTGTACACAATAACTTTCTTCACATTCAGTTCGAGTCCCCTTCTATCCATATATCTTTTGACCCTTCCAATCACTTCATTCATATCTACCCTATTATTCGCCATACATACTATATCGTCCGCATACGTAACAGGCCACACTCACTTTTACACTTCCTATCCTGATCCCACTTGATTGTACGTTCATCAACACCTCCTCTACATCTGACAAGTAAATATTAAACAGACATGCACTTAGTAGGCATCCCTGTCTGACTCTCTCTTTTGTTTCAAACCAGTCTGATACGTTATCATTCACTGTTAGCCTTACTTTCGTTCTCACATACAATGTCTTTATCATTCTTATCATTCCATTCGAAATTCCTACATTCTCCAGTCTCTCCCACAATTTCTCTCCCACTATCCTATCACTTGCCGATTTAAGGTTCACAAACAGCTTTAGTGTATTCCTCATACACTGTTTATGTTTTATACTCATTCCTCAAGGTAAAACGTGCTTTTCTCATTGCCGTTTTTTCTTTGTTTTATTTTAGACACAATACTATGTTTTTGTAATACCGTTAATTCCAATCATCTTCGGTGTGTGCCTGAAGAGGAAGTCATGGGTGTAATATCTATCCTTCCCTTTACTAGAAGGACATGAAGTACATTATTTTCAGTGATGATTTATAATTTATGGATTTGTGTAATTTTTTCGTTACATGCGATAATAATGATCTTCATGAATCGTAACCCCACCAGCTTTCAAACTTTTTGGTTATCTACCGTAATCTCATAGTGTCCACAAGAATCATGTACTTCCAGAGCAAAATTCTAGGAACGCACTTACTTCATCTTGTCCTAGTTGACCATCACGATCCTTTTTGTGAATTTGATTTTCTCCGTGACATTCCATATCGTCTTAGTTACTGCAATAGCTCGTATGACAAATAATTGCAATATTTGGTTTGAGGTGAAATTCTAACCAAAATAATCAAGTCTACGCACTTACAAAATCTCTTATTTTAAAGAAGGTTAGGATAAAGCGCTAGCAAACTGAAATATGTTTTATGTCCCAGTTGTGACATTTAATTTCAATGAGCCGTTGTTTATTCAGCGTCATTGAATAAAGCACGTGCCGTGGTTTATAGGCGTGCAAACGCACCGTAGATTATTCACTTCGTCTTGATGCTTACAATAATGATATCAACTACTGCTTGCAGTACTCGGGGCTTTTCTTTAACACAATGATAATTGCAGGAATACTAGGAACCACTAAGAGCTACATACCACCGCGCCTAACAATGAATGTTACTGTTGTCGAGTGACTGAAACCAACCTCGTTTAACAGAGGTTAGGATCATACGTTGTCGCAGACCGGGTGAATAGCTACACTAAAAATCTATGTGACTAAGACTAGTCACGGTTAGCGTTCGACTAGAATTATTCATTCAAGTGAATAGAGTGAGAAAGAATACTATGAGCCACAATAATACTGCGGTTAGTGTTCAGGGTTATTGTTGCTGAGTGACTAAGACAAGTCACAGTTAGTGTTCGACTAAAATCGTACACTCTGGTTATGTACCAAATATGGAAGGTAGAAGGAGAACAATGCTATTGAAAATACATGCAATAGAACAGTGGAAGATTACCCAATCGCTTACTTATCCGGCGGTGGTCGCTGCCTGTTTAGCTGCTTACATCTCGGCTTGGCTGGTCGTCGGCTGCTGGCTATTGTTGTTGGAGTTTTGAGTTCATGAAATGAACTAAACTATTAGCAAATTCGTGATATTTATAGGCATGAGCCGGCACACATGTTTGACTCCATTATACGAGTGCGACCAAGCATTCACTACTGATCACCTGATACGGTCTTCACTGATTAAAGTGTAGCCACAGTAGTCTTCGCACGACGATAAGCCAATATGTACCAATTACTATTAGTACCGTGCGCTGTTTTAAACACAGTATTTCCTGTCCACGGACGGACGGACGGCAAATGGACGGCAAACGTTCTCTATCACACGCATTAGACACAGTTAATATGTGTACAAATGAGCCAGCTCAAACAATAATTATACCCATCTCGCTGTTGTTATTATTGTGTCTTTAATTAATGCGTAATAAAACGTGCGATTATATATTTCATTACATTTATGTTGTATCTTATGAACTGGTTATTTTACATTATTCTGCTGGTTTTATGTGTTACCTTTCAAATATCTAATAAAATATACTTAAATGGAATGTCTGCAATATAAAAACACAAAAGAAGTTGAAAAGTTTTATTTGGTTTCTTTAAAATTCATGTTTATGTTGACGGCCTTTTCAGTAACACCGACGATATGTATTATGGAATTCTCTATATCCTCGTCACCATTGTCTTCATTTCCCTCACTCTTGTATCTAAACTATATAATAAAATTTATAGAGGGTGGCATTACATGAACATATTATTAACTATTAATTTAATAACTACATTATTAATGTTTAGTATACACGAAGTTTTTCTAATAAGTACAGTATTGGTATCTACTACAATAGAAAAGATAGAGGAATGTTTAAATCGGAAAAATGTTGATAATGAAGAAACAAACAAGTAACGAAAATCGGCATTCAGATTTCATTAAAAACAAAATTTTGATAAACAAAATTCTGGAATATTAAAAACCAAAAGTTTAACATTAACGAATAATAGTTGAAATATTAAAAAATTAAATTTTCTCTTTTGCAAAAAATTACTCTAGCATTTTTATTTCGAATTATATGGGGTGAAAGGCATTCATATTTTTTTTAATTAAACAAATAAATTTCTGGGATAATCTGGGGAAAAGTGAAATAAGAATATTTTCATTGATTTAAATTTTGTTAACAAGCACTAGCACTACAACATAATTTTGGTTTTTATTTGGTAACGTACTATTGGTGTTTTTGGTAACGTAACATTATTTTTTTTATTTGTTTGGTTCCTAATTATCTACCAGGGATGAGCAACACGCGACCCGCGGGCCGCTTGCGGCCCGTTAAACATGTTGATGCGCTCCCAAGCATTTCTAAAATTGAATTTATTTATCGACTTTCTCCCATCAATATATTGTTATAAAATTAATTATAATAAAATGGTAGTTCATACTAAACAGAAACAATTTTTTGTGACGAGTTACTCACTTATCGGCGACTTGTTCAAACATGCAATCCGAACGCGCCGCGTCTGTGCTTGTTTGTGTTTGCTTCTGTCACACAATCAGTCAGACTGGTAAGCTGTTAACTAGCAATTTTAGCAAT
>WYDF02208769.1:0-13719 GCA_009867245.2 Adranes taylori | reverse complement strand
ATATTACCATATTACCATATTACCATATTACCATATTACCATATTACCATATTACCATATTACCATATTACCATATTACCATATTCCCATATTCCCATATGACCATATGACCATATTACCATATGACCATATTACCATATTACCATATTCCCATATTCCCATATTCCCATATTCCCTTATTCGCGTATTTTCGTAATCCCGTATTCCCATATTCCAGATTTCCCGTAGTCCCCTATTCCCATATTCCCGTATTCCCATGTTCCCGTTTTTGCATTAAGCATACAAAAACACGCGCGTATTCGAATGCCACGTTATATCAAAATTCCAAGAATATTTTTGTTTCCATATTCCAGTAATCTCGTCTTTATTATATACTATCTATCCATAAGGAAACATTGCGGAGGCTGCATCTTTGGTCCAGTATAAAATTTCAAAAAACTAATTTCACAGAAACCTTCCTGGGGGTGTACTCAACAAATTCCTAAAGTTACATGTCGATCGGATGGATGGTGTAGTCAGGCATAAAGGACATACATACAAATATACGTTGATTTTTATATATATAGATTTTTCCTTGTCACTACATTTTAGCTTAATCCGTTTTTAGAATGTAAAAAATTCTTTTATATTACATTCGTGTTATAGTGGCATTGGTTCATACTTTGAAAACTTAAAAAAATAGTTGAGTAGAACTACTTATGTAACAACAAAGGAGAGAAGAACTCAAATACATATTCAAAAGAACTCTTTTGTAGAAAAATTGTTTGGCATCTGTGTGTTTCTTCTAAAATGTACATAAGACAGGTTCTTGTCAAATTTTCGTAGCTTCATAAAAGAGGTTGTAATTATTTCGTGTTTAATAGAAATATAACAATATAATATCGGTTTTCTATAAAGTAAAATTTTATCTAGCGGTAACTTGATATTTTTTAGTTTTTGTTTCACGTTTTTAATATCTTAGGTGCTTTTTAAGAATTTTATTGATATTAATAATTATTGCATGTTCATAGCTTCTTACATAGTAAGTTTTACCTGGTATTGAATGCGTGCTCCCAAAATTATTAAGATATTTCATGAAAACTTTATCTAAAGGTTGATTCTGCAATATTTTCCTTTGAAATAGTTTGATATATTTAGTTAATAGAAATTTGTAGACGGGTCTGTCACTACATTTTTATATACTCGAAGTCAAAACTTTTATTGTGAACCTCAAACCTTGTGCATATTCTAATAGCGTCGTGTAGGAGAGCTGGGTTTTACTTATTACAAAAGATAGGTTTTACAAAAGATAGGAAAGATTTATAAAAAATTACTTAAATCTACTTTATATTGAATTAAAATTACAAACCTACTACTTGTCTACATTTAGAAGATCTAATACAAAAGAAATTATTTAATGAACTAACTAGGTATAAGATTTTTGGAATTTAATTAAATACCTAGTCAAAATATATGTAATATGATGGAAAGTTTTGAAAGGCTTATCTTATTGCTTAAAATTGTAAAGGAAAATGCAGTTCTTAATTATAATTACATTTGAAAATAATGTTTATAATTTACATAATTTAATTATAAGTGCAGTATAAGTTAAAAGTTATTTACTGATCTATATTATGAAATTGGTTGATTTGTTTCTACTAACCCAGTTACATACAATATTTACTATTTTTCAATAATCGATTATGCTAACTACTGATTCGCATTGTCCAGTGGTCCAATTTCTCAATTGATTTCAAACAAACTTTCCATATATTTAAATAAACTAATTTATTTAATGTATGTGCAACCTTTGGGACTCTATATCCTATTACTACAAAATTGATTATCAACAAATTTATCTACTATCATCACGCATGCTATGCCCAATATATTGCAATTTCCTTTCCTTCACAGATCTCATCATCTCTAAAGATTTATCCATCATACTGACGACTTAGATGCTTTTCCGTTTTGACGACAGGAATATCCTTCAGTACAGATTCAGTTTGAATGAGTCTATACGATTTTCCATCTCCTGGTTGAACGTTAGCTTTCGCATCTATAGAACAGGCATGGAAAAATATATCAGCGCAATAATCGCATACGGCGCTGAAGATTTAGGTCGCGTGGGTGAAAAGTTTTTCATGCTAGTTAAAGTTCTGCGAGCCTGCTCGATTCTTGTCTTAATCTTGATTTTTGGATCATTCTGTTTATTCACGACAGCTTCCAGGTATCAAAATGTTTGTATTTCTTAGTGGTTGCTTGGAGAAAACTACGAGCCACGATAACATCCATAGCTCTTTGTGACTTGTGCCGTTTAACGCATTGGTATCCAACGTCTACAACTGAGGCTTCTAGAATTTTAACAATCCTTTCATTTCTTTTCCATCCTTTCCACACGCAGTCAAACTCTTTTCGATAGTCAATGAAGCAGGCGTATACATCGACATTCAGGTCTCTGCAATTCTGTGTGAGTACCTTAAATGAAAAGAGTACTTCGCGAGTTTCCAAACCTTTTCTAAAGCCCAACTGAGTTGGATCGATTTGTAGATTGTCCTATTTATATATTTGAGTGTGCATGATTCGCAGTCAGAAAGATTTTCAGAACATGAGACACTAGACTAATCATTCCAGAGTCATCACAATTTTAGGCTTTAATATTCTTCCGTAGAGTAACAGAGACGAAGATGAGCCAATCTGACAGTCTGACGGTATTTTGCTGACTCTGTAAATGTTATTAAACAGTGCTTTTAAGAGCTAAAGCCGCGCACCCTTCCGCGAGGCTACCAATTTGCTGCTCCCGTGCTGCTTCCCCTATTTTCATCCAATTTAAGGGTCTTCAATTGGTTCCTGTCTGTATCCGCCCAGATGGAAAAATGACTTATACATACCAAATCCAACTAATAGTAAAGACCCAGCGGAACTAGAAAATCTACGTCCTGTTCAACTGATAAATGGGCTCAACAATATCTATAGAAATAAATAAATAAAATAAACCTTTATTTGGTATATAACATATTTCCATGTTTATATCCTCATTACTTTAGTCCCAAAAATTACATAAATTCCCAAAAACCTGAAACTCGATTCTCCGACCAGGGAGAAGATAAGGCTATATTTCTTTCCTATTCACCCCTCTGCCTCCCTCGTCTTTCATACTTCTATTTACCTTCACTTTCCTCTATTCTATTCCTACTTTCCTGTCCCTACAGAATTCCCTTTATCCTCACCTCTTCTTCTAACCTCCTATTTATCACTCTCGCAAGCAATCTATATAACCCATTCATAATCGTAACTCCCCTGTAAATTTCCACATCCAATCTATCTCCCCTCTTATACACCGGCACAATTTCTCAATTCTTCCGTTCATCCGGTACTCTTTCCTTTGCTTTCAAAATTCCATTCATCCCCCTTACCACTGCATTTATTCCCTTCTCATTCATACATTCCCATATTTCCACAGGTACTTCATCATGTCTAGCCGCTCCTCCCTTTTTCTTTTTTTAAATCTCATTCCTAACTTCTACACTTATTTCCACCAGTTCTCCTTCCTCTTCCCTTACCACACCACCCAATAAACCTTCATAATACCCTGCATTCCTACACAATACTCCCATTCCATTATACCTATACTGCATCTCTCTCTTCTCCCTTCTATTATCCCTCTTCTCAAATAATTTCATACACCCTTCTCACACCTCAAACTAGTTAACTCTTCCTCCTCTTTTCTCCATGCATAAACTCTCACCTTTTTCCAATTTCCATTCATTCTTCACCCTTTCGTACTTTTCCCATTCTGCCTCACCCACCCTCACTTTCCACAACATTTCCCTAACTTCCTTTTTCTTCCTTATCCACTGTTCATCCATTTCCATATAAACCATTCATTTTTATTCACACTCTTCTTAATCTTATTCCCTCTTTTTAAATTCCCTCTTATGATATCTGATACCTCTTCAACCTGCTAATACAATCCCATTCTACCTTCTTCATACTTTTAACATTTTTTTTTCACTCCCTCTGTCATATATACCTTCCTTTCCCATACTCCCCTTCTTCTATACTTGCTCATTTTCATTTTATCTTCATTTAACCTATATTCCATACCGTCCCAATTGGGAAATTATCTGACTCAATATTATTACCCACTCTCAAACTTTCTAAACAATCACCTGCACTCTCACACATTACTACATAGTCTATAACATAGATCCCACACCATGCCCTCTAAAGGTTATTTCCCCCTCCCAGTCTCCTTCTGACCATCCATTCCCTACATACAACACTTCTTCCTCATCCATTACAAAAAAAATTTTCCTCATCATTTTCAATTTATTTTTTGACTTTCTTTCAACATACACACATTCACTTCCAATATATCATCCACCTTCTTCTCTAATACGAACCTTCCAGTCTCCCATAATAATCAACTTATTCTATACTCCCCTCCAAACCTTACCTTTTCACTCACTCTACTCTCAAATTCCTTCCATTCCTTATTCACACAAACCGTCACCAACAACATTCTTTCACCTCCCACCTCAATCATCCCTTCCATTCACCCCTTCCCAATCCCACTTTTCCATTTTCACCCCTTTTATCCCCCTCCTTATTCCCGTTATAATCCCTCCCCTAGCCCTCCTCCTTTCATAAACTTTCGAATCCCCTTGTAATTCCCATTTAAACCCTTTCGGAAAACCTCATTTCCTCCTCATTCCATTCCCTAGTTTCCCCCCACGTCTCAATTAAACCAACCATATCAAACTTATTAATATATTCTATAATATCCCGTTTCTCTATTTTATTCTTTAAACACGCTATATTCCAGCTCATAACCTTCAGCTTATTCATTCCAAATTCTCTGCGTGAACCGCCTCCTTTGCCTCCCCTTTTTCTTAACTCCCCCCTCTTCCTATACTCCTTCACATCCCTCACTCTGATACCAGTACCTCCTCCTGTTCATCATTTCTATTGTTTCCAATATTTCCCTGATTCCTCTTATTATTACATTCTACTCTCTTCCTCCCGTCCGTATCTGACTCTCTTCCTTCTAACTCATCACTTTGGCTTTCTGCATCCTCATTACTTTGGCAATACTGCCACTCTATATTATTTCTAGTTTTGCGCACTGTTCTACGTTCCATCCCCCTCCCCCTATCTTGTTTTTTTTTTCTGAATCTCTCTCTCTCTCTCTCTCTCTCTCTCTCTAAATGTCATGTCCTCATACACAAATACTCCACTTCCCATCAGCAAGGCCTTCCTTTTCATAATTTCCATTTTTTCGTCCCTTGAGCCCCGCTTTATCACTAATGGCCTGTCTTATCTATTTTCATCTCTCTTTCCAGCTCTAAATACATACTTCATCTCAAATCTTCCCTTTATAGGCTTCCAAACTAATTCTGGAACCGCATCTCTATCATCCTAATGTTCATTTAATCCTGTAATCACTATGATTAATTTCTTATCTTTCTTTTGCCTATCCTCCTCTCCTCTTTCCAAAGCTTCTATCCTATCTTCAAGACCTTTTCCTCTCTCTTCCAGTCCTCTGACTCCTATGTACTCTTTCCTCAATCCCTCATTATCCTTTTTTATCTCCATTAATTCATTCCACACTTTGTTCATATATTCAATCATCTCTACTTCAAATTTAGTATAACCTCCATTATTACTCTCTGCAGCCTCCTCCTCCTCCATCATTTTCCTTTTTACCCCTTTTTTTACCAACTGGGGCACTTCTTTTACAATCCTGTACACAACTCAAATTGTTTGATCTCTGTAAATATCTCAGCATCAATCTCCTATATATCAATTGTATTTTGCGTCTATGAAAGTCTATATTATAATTCAATTAATAGTTGATTACCTTAAAGTCCAATGTTTACAACCATAACCACTTTTTCAATCTGTATCTTTTTCAACCATAACCACTTTTTCAAACCTTCAACTATATATTTATTGATACAGATAAATATGCTTATCCAATCTGTCTATTTTTTTTTCTTAGCTATTGTTATTTGCAATAATATTATAAAAACACTGTAAATCTCTGTTACACGATTTTCCAGCTACTCCCTATCAGCTCCCTTCTTAAACCATCACCATAGGATAACACTAATTTTTGTCTATCAAATGAATCGAATTTGAGTTAATTAACTTACCTTTTACCTTACATTTAGCGTATTTTGTCAAAGATTACCAAAACACGTCTTACTCGAACGCATAGCACGGCAATCAATCAAGTAATGCTATAAAGTAGACTACTAGAATACTTAAAGAATCTCAAGCGACTCCCTTAAAACCAACTTGAATTCAGAGAGAGACTGGCAGCAACACAGCAAGCAGTATTGTTGGAGGCAATTATTTACCAAAACATGAAAGGCCGAAAAATGAATCATATATATGTCGGCCTTATGGACCTAAAGAAAGCCTATGATAGATTATGTAGCTACGGGCCTGCCCACAAACTGCAGCGGATGAACATTCCTCTATATCGAACCAAGAAAACACAAGTTTTTGTACAGGTTAGGAAGATTAAATGAAAAATTAATGAAGGAACGTCAGAAAAAAACCGGAGAAGGCCTTCCACAGGGATCTCCGCCGTCACCTACCTGTTTGTAGCACACATCGCGCCTTTTCAAAAAGAAAAGCAGTAGAATTACTGGAGTACTATTATACAAATTGGAAGATAAGAATGAATGAGACCCGCACGAAAATAGTAAGATTTACGAACAAGCTGGATGTGCAAAACCAAATAACATTAAGAGGAAGACACCTAAAAATTCGAAAACAAGCAACCTATCTGGGAGTATAATATGACACAAATCTTCCAATCCTACCCCACGTAAAAAAATGGGAAGCAATAGCCAACCATTATGCACAAAGATTATATCATATCCCTAAGCACGATAATAGTCTAAGCAACATGCTTCAATTCCTATACGGTAATGAAGTTTAGATAAGAACAGTCGCCAAGGCCAGAAATAGAATAGTTATTGCACAAAGCAAAGCTTTTACCGAAAATAGTAAACGCACCGTGGTACATAAGGAATGAAAACACCAGATGCGATCTAGAAGCCCCTGATTTATGTGAATGTTGCCAGTTGCCAAAAGAAAAAATAGTATGGTAGCAAAGCTAAGCAACCATTCAAATGATGACATAAAAGAACTTGCGCACAAAATAAGCAAATAAGTCTCGTGGTATTACCTCTTCGATAATACCCATGCAACAGATGGTGCCCATTCATTGCAGTCAGAAACCAGCAGAAAATGGAGAAAAGAGAGGAAAAAATCCTCCTTGGCCTTTCTTTTGTAATTTTATGGCTCGCACAACGCCTCCGTTGAGATGTAGGAACTTGCTTCATTGAGATCTAGCATCAAGAGTAGGGACTTGTTTCATTCCGCTCATCTTTTCAACTTGTTCTCGATGTCGACCAATGTATTATTTTTGGGTCCCGATTTGGGTCCTATGCTGTCATTTCCCGTATCTTTTTCTGCGTTAAACAAGTCGTAATTCTCTCGGAGAATTTCGTTATCTTTACATTCGTCCGCCAACCATCGTTCCTTCGTTTCCCTGCATCTTCATCGGATCTCTATGCTTTGTTCTTTGTATTTGCTGGGAACTAATATTACGTACTGGCTTATCTCAGATATTAGCTGTAGGATTAATATCGAGACCTTTTACGTCAATGGGTCATATTGCGTCAGTATGCCTGGCCCTTACATGGTGCCTTATTTTCAGGTCTACCATGAGCGGATTCGGCCACTGCAAACATTGAATCCAGGGAATGTTCTAGTCGTTTTTACAAATTTACTCAGTTTAGACCTGATGAGGATGAAATCAATTTGGTTGCGCATTACGTGGCAATCCCTCTCAGCTGCAGATTTTTATGTGTATAGACATCGGGGGTGTAACTTGAAGTAAGCGTTGACGATGGAAAGTTGTTGCTCGTGCAGACCAGCACGAAACGGTCACCCCTGCTATTGCTTATGCCGAGTCCCAAATGCTCGATGGTATCGCCTTCAGCTCCAACACCAACTTTGACATTGAAATCTCATTTTGTAACGCTCAACCTTAAATATTCTGCACACTAATATTACACTTTTGCGGGTGGCGTTTTGGTTCATTTGAATCTGAAGTACAAAATTCACTAAAAGATTTTAAAACTATTGTGGAAAATGCTTATAGAAAAAGTTTTGATGATTGGGTAAATCGTTGGCATATATTTATTGCTTCAGCATAATTTTCTGTTTTTATTGCAAATAAGGTTCTTTATTTAGCAAGTAGACATAAGATATGTATATACAAATTATTTGCTAAACCTTATATTTTAATATAAAAGAAATTTTTTTAAAATTTGAACACACATTGTAGCTAGTTAGAGCATTGATTGATGAAAAGAGCAATTAAATGTCACAGCTAATAGATACTTTTATTGAATGTACCTGAAAGAGCTCTTGTAGCACTCCTGTATTACCACATGTAGTTTTGAATGACATTTCGATGGATTTGCTCGATGGGATACATATTAACAAACATGATAAACAAGAGAAAAGAGCTTAATACCACTCTTTCAAACCACTATGGATTGTAGTCAAAAGTAGAGTGTTTAGCAACGATTTCTATATTCTCCCCCTTGTGTTAGGTTTATGCGCTTTATGCATGTCAACATAATCTGCCTAAGTATCTATCCTTAAGGGCTTTTTTTTCAAGTGTTGATTGTAAATAAATATGAGTAGTTTAATCTGTGTAAACACACGCACGGATTCTATAGGTCTACACTGTTAACGTTTTACTGTATGGCATTTTGAACTACGTGGTATAAAATTAGCTATTGTTTATTAATAGTTATACGTGGTATTTATGCAAAGGCTTATGCAAATATTGGTACTTAGAAATATTGGTTCCGGGGTTCCAGGCAAAATCTGGCGTCTATGAACAGCTAAATATAAGTACAATTAGTATTTGGGATTAGATAAATGGGCCCCTAACGAATTTGTACTACAAGAGCTAAATAAGTTAAGTGTAAAAAGAGCTAAACAGCTGGTGAAATATAAAAGTGATGACTGGTGAAAATTATAAGATAGTGAAAGCTGAGTATGAATTTTCAAAGAAGACAAACGAAAAAGGTGAGGTGGGGAATGGATGGGTGAAGGATTGAAAAAAGTTGTACAATAGGTGTGCGTAATCATTGAGCGAATGGAAGATAAGGATAATAGACAGAGGAAACTGTGAAAAGTGGTGCAAAGGATAACGAAAGATATTGAAGTACACGAGAGGAATGAGGTAATTAGAGAGAATAGATATACTAGGAGATACAAGGAAGTAAGGTTTGATGTGCAAATGAGGAAATGGGCCATAAATATTGGCTCTGAGAACATGATGGGGGTTGTAACATATTTGGCACAGGGGAAGAATCATTGGAAAATTGGATGAATGAATGTCGTGAAATAAGTTGGACTTAAATACAAAGTGAAAGAACGAGGAATTGGAGAGTATGCTTTGAGCAACAATGTAGAGTGATAGAAGCAATGAAGTGGATAATGAGGGAGATAGGGAGAAGGAAGTAGAGGAATTCTTGTTGCTGCGCACCAGCTCATGTGGTTTATGCGGAATGTAGGTTTATTTTCTCTCTTTTTTTCTTCTTAAATGATTTGGTTTTGTTAATAATTTTTATTTGTTTGTGTTGTAAAATGTATTATAATAATATTTACCTTTATTGGCATAAAAAACAACTATATTCCTCAATATACGAAGAAAACATTTACAATAATAATACCAAGATATTCACAATAACAGACAATAATAATTACTGAACATTCTTAACAATTTACAATCGGAAAAATAATAATAAAATAAAATAAAACATTCTTCTTAAACCTAGCACAATAAAATTACAAAAAGAATTATAAATATAAAAAAACCACGACAAAACCAATAAAAACATTTTTCCCCCACTTTTTTCTTTTTCTTCCCCTTATTTCTCCCTTATCTTTTCTATTTCAACCCAAATTTTTCCATGGTCCCAAAACCGTCTCCATCAAGACGGCTGGAGGGAAAGGCCACCTTTCCCTCCAGCGGTCTAGTCGCAAAATGTAGGATACTGTTGGACAATAAATGCTCACAATGCAACGTTTAAATCTAGCAATTCGAATGCTATTACAAAACATCAAGCTGACAAGTATCACATCAGAATAATTTCATATTAAAAATTACTAGTTTATTATATTAATGAACAAAACTAAATCGTTCCAAAATTGTTCCCATCTATAGGGCACCACGACACACCAAGCCACACCCACGACACATCACGACACACCACGACACACCACGACACACCATGACACACCACGACACACCACGACTTGCCAACGAAATAGCTTTGTTCTCAATGATCTACTAGCCTGAAGTGAATAGTAACTTAAGAGCTGTAAATCTTCAAAATAAAACTTATAATCCAGTGAGATAATTCTAACGGACATGTTAAAGTAGGTAATTGAAAAGATTCGATACATTACAGGTAAATACAATAACACTCCACTATAAGAAGTGGGATTTTTAGACCTAATATCTTCAACTAAATACGACCAGAGACGAGTAGCAATATAATCATTTCCGAGCCATTAGCGGGTACAGTTAGTTATCGGTTACGATTTAATTGAACAAAATCAGTGACAGGAACACCAGCAAATACTAATTACTATGGCTCAACCAAATTAAAATTAGAGAAGCAGTTTCAGAATAACTTTCCCAACTCGCAGAAAGAACACTGTGACAACCACAAATAACAGGTAAGTTTAATCAATGATAGACTTTAATCACGACGTTCAAACACTATAACTCTATCCAATAAATACAACTATATCTATTGCTACTAAGAACTTTCTAAAATAACAGTTATCATCAATATACGAGATTAATGATACGTATATGTACAAAGCAAAGCCAATACCGTTCTGTATGCGATAATAACTGAAAGACGGCCTTGTAATAACATCACGGGTACCGTGAATGCTTCTGATAAATTATAACATCAAAATTCAGATGGTTGTCTTAAAATCATCATCAGCTCTATCAAATAGCGCATTTTAATAATAGTGAATCCATGAAAAAACAAAGTGATAACAATTTGCTTACGTCGTTTCAGTAAAATTCATATTTAGTTAGTTTTATGATAAATGACAATTTATTATATTAATTATAACTCTTTATTCAAAGTAAATCAAAGGAACATTAGGTGTTTGAATTTCTCAATCATTTGTTTCATAATGAAAGAAAATTAATACTCCCATTGTTTCCATAATAAAAACAAAGAATAATACGCCTCCTATAAATCGAACTTTTTGTGCTGACATAAAATTCTGACCGTTTCTGATCTAATCAAAATATACTAAAATTCGAAACAATGTTGAGCGTCCACAGTACTAACTTTGCCTTTTAGATTCTCTCCCGATTTTGTTGTCCCCTCGCGGGCGATACTTAGAGAAGAAAATTTGTTGCGTCTCTTTCCTGTTTAAGTCTATTGCTCAAATTATTTTTTCAGTTATCACTATCTGACGTAAAGAACATCTTCACATAGAAACTATTTCTTTTTTTCTTTTTGCCACTAATTTCGTCTTCATGGCGGTCAGACCTTTATTGGCATACTACAAAATAACATTATATACAAGCAAATATCTTCATTCATTATGCTATATATATATATATATATATATATATAACTTAAACTAATTATTTTTTCTGAATTTCCACTAAAACACACATAAAAGGAAAAAATTAATAAAACATAAACAAATAAGCAAAATTCTTAATGTTCTTCAAGATAGAAGGGAAGCCCCGTATCATATTATTTCTTCCCTCTTCCTGTCCATCCTTTCCCAGACCCCTCCCCCTTACGCCCTTTTCATACCTCACCACTTTTTTCTACTCACCCATTTCCCTTACCACGTCTTAATTATTTCTCTCCTTATCTTTCTCATAATATCTAAACCCTTTCCTCCCTACCCAAACTAACTCTCCAATTCTCCTTTTAACTCCTTTCTTCTCACTCCATGCTATCCCCTCATACTCATTGATCCATTGCATCCATTTTTCTTCTTTCTGTCCACATATCCTACACATTCTCTCCTGCTCTTTCAGCCAGTCTTTGTTTCTCCCCTCCTCATTCCCACATCTAAACCTAGCAATCATTCTTTTCTCTTCCATGCTTAAATCTGATTTCAAATAACATGTCGTGCTTCCTTCACCACTAATCCACTTATACTTATTGTTATACCTACTTCCTCTTATTCCCCCCCCCCCTCTCTCTCTCTTGCATTTCCACATCTATTATTCCTTCCATAATCTAATTTTCTACTTCACCCACACCCATCATTTTCTCAAACCATCTTTCCGATGACCATCTAATCGATCAATTCATCTTTATTCTACGCTTAATCCATTCATTCCAACATCCATCCCTTCCCCCAACTTCCCTTTGAATCCGAAGAAGTGAATACATTTAATATCTTTTTTTGCGTTACAATATGAAAATTGAATTAGTTCCTGGTAGTTTAGTTAAAATTTGACAATTTGATATCTTTGCAACACTACACTTTGTTTTCATTACGTTAGAACTTCTTCCCCATTGATTTCCTAGAATTTTTTTAATGTAAAAAAATCCATGCTTGTCGCGTGTTTTTGATCGCAAAAAGCTGCATATTTTTAATCTTCTTAAGGGAACTACCATTTTCTATTAAAGGTCCATTATAGGCCCCTTCGGTTTCTTCCTTTGTCAGAATTTGGAATACGGAAGATATTAAAAATTATGTGGCTTCAGAATTGTCTCAGATATCACACGACAATCTTCTTCAAGAGCACTTCGAACACAAGTTTAACACTTCGTTCATCTGTTATATTTTTGGCTTTCTTGCTTTTGAGTCAAATATTGTCGTTGACGCTTACTCCATCTTCACGACAACGTTTAGGCCAACAAGAAACTACGAGGGTAGTCGGAGAAGTAAGAAAGACAGCACAAAACAAATGGGGAAACTATATCTTAATTTCTTTACATAGTTTCCTTTTAACTCAAGATGCCTTTCCCAGAGATATTCAATAGTTCCGATACCGCTTTTTAGTGAGAATAGCCGAGCTTCTAAAAATGCCCATCAATCGGAAACTCCATCATTTCGTTGTTCGGGAGCAATTTTTTCAATTTAGAAAACAGGAAGATTCCAAGAAAATTTGGTGAATTGGGTGCATGAGGAAGCAATTCGAAATCTGTAAACTGGTGAAACAAAACTTTCTTTTCGCCATATGTGGCCGTTTCATCTTTCAAAGACTGCAACAAGTTCGCGTGATACTTGCTGTTAATGGTTAAGATAACACTCTGAAATTTATTGCTACAAAGTTTCTCAAAATTTGAAAAGAGATCGAAAATTATACATAGTTCATTGATGAGTATAAGAATGTTAACTATGTCCATAAAAGTAAATTCTAGATGTACAAAAATGATTTTGCAAATTCCATGAGTTATGGTGGGACCTCGTACATTATTTCATTACATGCAATAATCTATCCATCCGTTAATACACATGCGATTTGAAGTTACATAGATTATACTTATATATAAACGTCTAGCTTTGTCCGTCTGTCCGTCTGGAACGCTTTTGATACTTATTATATCACTTTGTTGTCACGTTTAGTTTACATTCAATACTAGCAGTGGCGTGCATTTAAATTTTTTTATTATGTTAGATTATATT
>WYDF02208658.1:0-21395 GCA_009867245.2 Adranes taylori | reverse complement strand
AACGTTTGTAATGAAAAGTTAGTTTCATTTATTATACAATTTTTGGTCACCTGTCTACAACAATTTTATACATTAGACATTAATCATTTTCAATATTGTAACTTTTATTTAATATTCAAATTTAAAACTGCAAATGCATATTCACGAAAAGTGATATGCAGAAAGCTATCTACATTTTTCATTCATTTGTACATTGACTATAAATCTGAAAAATAAAAGCATTTTCTTTTCTGCTGGTTTCTTTCTTAAAAGGTGAGAGTGGTGTATGTCTCAGTAATTCTCTTTTAAGTTTTTTCAATAATTCGAAGTAATTTGCTTTGATATATGTCTCAATTAAAACATTTAAGTGATAAAATTTCTATTCAAATTAATATGAATGTTAACAATTTACGTCTTTAATATTAAATCGCAAAACTTGAATAATTTTAAATTTCATTTGTTGAATGTGATTCTTCAATCAAATTGAACAGAAAAAATATAAAATATTTTTTCCAAAGAGTCCTCGTATAATTCGGATTTAATATGTTTTATTTTTAGAAATTATACGTAGTTAAAATGTTTTGATAAGTTAATTGTTTTGTATGAAATATGATCCCAAACATACCATTTCAAAATCATATGGAAATAAATAATTTACTCGAGATCACGTTCAAATTACAAAACATATCTGTTTAATTATGTGCATGTATCAATATTTTACTAATAAACTAGGTCAAAATTCATTAAACTATATTATGATTTGTTTACGTACTACATACGTTTTATTAAATCCATTTGATTGATATCACAGTATACTTGGGATATGATTCAAATCCAGATCTTAAGAGAATGTTTACTTTCAAAATATTTAAACTTATATTCTTATATTATAATTTATAACACACAAAACGTGTGCCTTTTCTATTGTTTAAGTACTCATGTTTTTCTAGGTTTTAATCTGTATATACTTTTGATGAGTTTCGTTAATAAAGGTAAAGTCGGTATTTTGATATTCATTTAGCCACTATGGTGCCACTACGGTGTTCTGTGTGGAATTTTCCCTTCAGTTTGACGAAAGCATACGCGCTGTCTTTATTTTGTATTCTTTTGAATGTTTATTTATTTAAATTGAATTCATTATTTCCTTTAAAATTTGAAATAATATTTTATTTTTAAGGCATCGAATATAATATGCTCGACTTACGTAATAAATTGAAATTAATCAATTTAACGTTTCAGAAATTAAAAACAAAGTCCAATTAACTAATTTTCTTAAACAATTTTATTGGAGTAACTACGGTTAATCCAATAAAATTTCTCTCACAGCGAACTACAACTGAAGTAGACACGACAATTGTTCGGTTTTCGTTGTAGAACGTGATAATAAATCTTATTCAATGAAGCAACATCTATTTGAAACATTAAGTACTTTCATCTTACACTAGGTAGCCAAGAGATTATTTATAATAAACCATTAATGTTGTATGTATTAAGGTCTCATGCTAGTGGGCCTTGTCTTGAAAAAAAAAATTGTTTTGAAAATTAAAATATTTTATTTCGTTTTCATAATTTTTTTTCTTAACTACAATATTTATTTTAACGTCTTTGCTAAGGAATTAAATAGATTTCAATAGATGGCACAAGATAAAGCAATTTATTTAATTTATTTTAATTAATAATATACATTTAATTACATTTCAATGATTCTGCTAGATTCTCGCTCGTACTATGCTATCGCATCCGAGTAGGTACAACGTCGGAATACGTGTATCATTTCTATTGGTTAAGATTTACACGTATTTCTAATTAACGTGAAGCTGATACTTAGAGATGGGTTTATCACTTGTGAGCTGGTTACTCTAGCAGCAACATGCAAATCGTATTATTAATGTTTTGGTTTAATTGAATGGAGTAGAGATTAGTTTCATAGATTAAAAGAATCTTGGAAAGTAATTTATTTACAGTGATTATTAATTCAAACGAATTATTTTATTTCAAACTAATTTTAGGATTACAATGATCAATTAGGCATTATCTGCCATACTGCCAGTGTAGTTTTGCTTGCAGCACTAGCTCTGCCAAATTGAGCCTGATTCTACAAATGTTAACCTTTCGGTGGAATGTGAATTATTTCAGTGCATTCATTATGGAAACATAAACATTGCCTTTACATGTTACTTTTCAATGTGACAAAGTGAAATAATATTTTAATTAGTTGAGGTATTAAAATACTCGATATATGACACAATAATTTCGTTTCAAATTAGTTACAACTAATTCTGGCTAGAATAAGATAACACAAAAAAAGGAAACGCAAATAAACACGGAAACTAAATTTTGTTGCACTTGCTTCAATTATCAGAGCGCTCTCCAACCCCCGGCTTCGCTTAATTTTGCTTGATTTGCTATGCAAAATGCGTATATCAAAAATCAATATTGATAGCAACTCGATTAATTTCTAACCGTTAGCATATTTTCAGCATTGCGCAAACAATTGCGTCGCTTTACTCATCGTTAATATAATATTATTTTTAAACAAAAATCGATCATAGCATTTGTACTTTTGCAAACTACATGTTTTCCTATGTGTTTGCCATTTATTCATTTGCATGTTACAAGACATAAATTAAGTACATTTAATAAATAAATTATGTAAAAACGCCGCACTGGAACAAAACCAGTTATTAAAATTAAACCTATAAATAGTAAATTAAATAGTAATTAATTAGTATTTATCCAATCCATTCTACGACGATTAAATATGTAAACAAATATTATTAATACTGTCACTGGTAAATAAAACGTATTTTCAATTAAATAGCTAAATAAACATGATTTCTGCTACTGTAAATTATTCATCTCGCCTGCTTTACTGCCGCGGTAAGATACATGTTTACCATTTTCCATATATACTGGGTATGCCGATTTATATACGTCAATTGTGTATTTATATTGTGTGGATATGCGTAAGGCATAAGGACTGTCTCACACTCCACTGATACCTCTGTAAGAAACCGAAGCGGAAATAAAAATATGTGTTCGCTGCTTGTCGCTGCTACTGCCATCGCATAGATTGCTACGTTCTATTCGAACTCATGGGAATGACGCTAAGAGAGAAGAATTATTTGTTCCACTTAGAGTGAAATTGATGCCGTTATTTGTATAGGACTGTATGAGGTAGGCCGTGTCGGAAAATGTAACATATTGTGCCTTGCGCACCATAGAGCAGTATAACAGTGTAAAGTTAAGCAAAGGCACCCGTCTACAAATAGCGAGATGTTTGACATAATAATTTAGTTCCTGATTTAGTTTCTAGCAGACTCGAAGACAGACAACCACCAGCAACAGCCAGCAGAGCAGCCAAGCCAAGCCGGCCATACGGAGACGATGGGCAAAGCGATACTCTGCGACAATCGCCGAGATAATAACACACTTGTTGAGCGAGTTTATATGCAATATACTATTCTGTTTATCACATGTTTTTTGAATAGCTTTGTTTCTTTTACCACCACACCTTCAACCTAACTCTTTACCACTAGAGTGTATAAGATCACTCGTACTCATAACCGCAACTGACCTTAGTCATTCTAGCTCTCGTGGCAAGTACGCATGACCATAGGTTTGCGATAGTTAGTGAACTCCTAAGATTCCTACTTTTACAGTTTTCATATCGTACCCACCAGCTGTACCATGAAATTTAGATTTCCCCCCGCCTTCCCGATATATTAATAATTATTTGTACATACTTTCCGAATTATTTTTGTTTTAGCTTTATCACCGCGCATTTGTATTATTTTACGTGTACCGCTTGTATTTTGTTTGTACTGTTTTATATATGACGTTTGGCTATATTGTTTTATTTATGATAAAATTGCTGTTGTTTATTTAACCGCCATTATTGCGCCATTAATTTAATTTAATCTGAACTAAATATGACTGAACTAAAACACGTCTTTAATAAAATTCTAATTGAAATTAATATTGTCACGACCCATTTTTAAAGGGTAGCGACATGGGGTCCTTACTCAAATGAACAAGGAGTCCCAGAACCTGCTTGGAACTTATTTCAACTATAGTTTTTATATGCTTACAGTTAAGTGAATAATTAAAAGGACCTTACATGCATATACCGTAACTCTCTGTGATGTCATGTTGTTGCACTGAGTCTATTTATATAATTTTAATTATAAATTTTTAAATCGCGTTCTACTACTCACGTACAAGCTTCCGAAATGTCCTTTTACAACACTAGCCAAGAATACCGACCTAAACGGGCCATTCTGACTGGAACTGCAGAATAGAACGACCGTGAACTTGTATCTCCATAGAATGGAGTGCAGCTGCTTCCTGTCGAACAACTGCGTTTGGATTCTAAAAATTAATACGTATTTCTCGATTATAATAAACTTTACTGAATCTAATTTATAGAGTAAGTTAATCTGCTCGCATCTAAATTATATTTAATTCAACTCTTCATTTTTTCAGAATGTGGCAATATAAATGTTAACAGTATACGTCCACAATATTAAATTCTAAAGCTTGAATCGCTAAATTTCAATTGTTAAACGTGATCGTTATTGTGATACATATTAGTCAATGAAGAGATTTAAGTGTTTCCTATATATTACTTATATTAAAAAAATCTGTACTTTCAACTCACACTAAGTAATTAGATTATTTATAATAAGCAATAAACAAGTAAATTTGTGTAATATGCTAACTTTGGCAGTCGCAGCATGTAAAGCGTATTATGTATGCGCACGCTTAATTTGGTGGGATATGGATTAGTTACTGAAAAAATTTTGGGAAGGAATTTATTTGTACCAGTGGGACTTTTCTAAATGGGGAACACTATTGTGAATAAAAAGATTTGGCGGAACGCCCTCAATTAATATGAAATAAGTTTTTTGTCTTTTCGTTCACGTATGAACAGGAAAAAAATATTAAATATTTTTGAACTCATTTTTATATAATTTATTAATTTCAAGTAAAATACAGCGTTAAGAAATGAACAAACGAAGTACCGCGGATGAGACTTTCATACCCTACGGTACTATCGCTTAGAGTTGTATGAAACATTTAAAAAAATGAAAAATAGTAAGAAGTGGGATATTTGGATCAACTGGATTACGATCTGGATGCTCCCAAATATCTTGTAAAAAACTATTAAGTGTCCAGGGCTATGTTGGCCTCTACAGGTTGCAGTAAACGTAACACCAAATAATGTTGAAATTATTATATGTGCTTATGCTGCAAACCAAGTTAATAAATCTACGCTCACTACTCGGCAGGATCAGGCACAAAGATATAAGATGAAATACGGTATAATTTATAATTTTTAAGATTTCATCTAATGCAAAAAGATATCAGTTCTATTTTATATCAAAAGATATTTTAATAATAGAATTGCGTATTCAAACAAATTAGCAATTTATGCCAAATTTATAAATAATTTAGTTGCTTAATACTAAGCATGCGAAACGAACCCAATAAATCAAAACATTAGTAAAGTATGCTATTTGCGTTGTAACACTATGTGTATCACAACGGAGTGCATGAGAATTGAAGGTCGAGTAATGACTATTTGAATATGTATGTATTGCCATTAAAATTAAACAAAGAGAATGCACTATGAAGTACTATATACAATTCATGTTTTAAGTAGAGCCACGTAGAATCTTTATTTTTACTAAAATCATATAAAAGACTGTATAAAATACGTTATTTCAGTTTTATCTATTAAGAGATTATTATTATTGTTGAATAAAGCAAGATTTACTAGTTAGTATTTGACCAGTGTGTTTTACTTAGCTCACGTCTATCTAGTGGTAGACTCTATAGTAACATGACTACTCTCCTGTTACGAGCCACAAAAAAGTAATTTATAACTACTCTGTTGTTGAATTACCAAATATTGACAGTTTCAAGACATTTACTTTTTATGCCATTTTGCGGATAGCAGATAGCTGAATTCAGTAACTATTATCTTTTCTTTATTTTGTAATTAAAAAAACGGTTACAATAATATTCAATAAGTTTAATGGGAAACTTGTGCCTGGCATTGTTGACATATATTTTCAAGCATGGGCCGTATGCAAGATAGGCTACTCTCATTGTTTCTTCCAAATTTTTTAATTTCTCCTTTCTTAGTTTTTATATTAGCCATTGTAGAAAATTCGAGTTCACATAAATAAGAAGTTGAAAAACATAATAAATTTTTTATGGTTTTTTTTAGGATTCTCAATTTGAATTGATAACCACAATTCATCCAGACACATTTCAGCGTGCTTAGTTTTCAATGAGCGGTCAGACGATAATGACATAAATTACTCTGCTTCTGATACAGAAAACTGAAAATTGTTTGATAACTCTTGTGAATAAAAAGGATTTCTAACCCATATCCAGTGTCCAGACATTTCTATCCCATATCCAGACATTTCTATCCAGTGTAGCTAAATATTGTGATATCAAGAATACACATTCGGTGCTCTTACATGCTGAGATTAGTTTCAGCTACTCTTTGCTTCCAAATAATGATCTTTTTGGAGAAACCGGACAATTTTTCTGTTGGATGTTAATATGTTTTCCTTCCTACTCTACAATGCCGCATTGACACCGTTGAAATAATTAAACATAACTGTTAAGTAACCCAATTTATCGCACCAGATATCATCTTTACGATCTTAAGCCAAGAATATTTTTCATCCTTATTTCAGCTCTAGGATGCGAGAAAGCACCTTTACCCGAGAAAACCCCCTGATTTCTGTATGATGAATATTTCCCTCATATTTTGCTTTTATCGCTAAACACAGTTGCTTAGAGATGCGAGATTTTAACGGTCTGGACTTTATGTACCATACTATACCATACTTACCATACTAACAATGCTGTTCAGAACACTTTTCAATTCTGTGGGTAATGTTTTTACCATAAGTGTTTCCTTATATAAGAAACAGTGGCTTAAATAAATCTCGCCGTTTTGTTGTTTTGCTATTGTCACAAATCCTTTAACTGAGCCTATCTTTGATGGAACCCTATCAGTACAAAGTTCCCAGTCAAATGTTAACGTTCAAAGTATAAATTAATTGCATTAAAAATATCTTCTCCCGTTCTCTCTAATAATTCTCGACAACACAAAATTCATCGACTATTTATATTTTCTTTAACAAATCTAATGAATCTAAGTAAATTGGCTTTTCCGCTAATATCGGTTGACTCTTGAGTTTGAAGAACGAAATTAGTATTATGAAGTTTTTTATTTGCAAGTGTCGTTTCAAGGTCACAAGCCATATCAATTATTTTTCGTTGAATTGTGTTATTTGAGTGATATTTTCATTATTTCTTTTCTTTGCATCTTCCCCAAACATGATATTGGCTACTTCACAACGTGCCAGTAATATTAATGACTCGGCTGTAGTATGTGGGTTTTGTTGAACTGCTATCAATTCTGCTATTTTGTATGATGCCAGTTGCGTTTTATTTGATAGTTTCACAATTTTGTTGAAATGTTTTGCTTGATTGTTTTGCATACTTAAAAGCCGCTCAAAATAATTTTTATCTTTTGAACTATGATTTTCGTGCTTAGGGGTAAAATGGCGTTTCAATTTTGCAGGAACCGCTGCACTGCTTGCAATTTTTTAACCGCATACACAACACAATGGTGATGAACAATCTTTATCATTGTCCCTATAAAACCGTAATTCATATATCATCCATATACTGACGATTAATCTTACGTTTTTTTAAACAGCTCGGCTGCTCATTTAAGTCAGTAGGGTACTAAAATAGTTGTCATGTCTACCGATTTTCGGTAAATCTACCGTAATCTACCGTAGTCTACCGGAAGTTATCAATCGAAATCTTCCGAATTTTACCATCACAAATTTACCAATTGGTGAATTTTCGGCGTGGCAAGTTTCTGTTTATCAATTAGAGGGCTAACCAAAATCGCATTATGTAAAAAATTTGGTAGTTACCCATTAGAGTTTGAGAAAGCATGTGTGAACTACTTGTCAGGTGGTCAGTTGGTATTGTGTTATGTTAAGGTGACTAATTATTTTTTGAACAAATGGAGTACAGGCGGAATATGATTGGATATAGGGCCTGCGTTGGGTAAAAAACCGAATATACACTTTAATCAACTATATATTTTTGAATAATTTAGACACCAATATATGTAAGCCTAATATAATTTAAATGTATATAACTTTTTAGTATTGAAATTATATTGTTGCATGATTTTTTCCGATATTTCTGAATTTTCTTCTAAAAGCCCACACACGTCAGAAGAACTTACATCCCCATGTTGAATTTAAAACTTAAAACTGCAGCCAGCGTCTTTACGAATAGTTGTGATTTTTAGCGGGTAGCTGCTGTGAACATATCCGTTCTACAGCAGCATTAGTGCCGGGACAACATAGTGTATATTCGATCAATAAATTAAAGTATTTTTGTGGGGTATACATTCTGTATAAAATGTGATAATACACGCTCACTTTTTATTCATTCATTTCTTTAGTCTTTCTTCATTTAGATATATATTTTCTCTTCGAATTTCTTGTTAGTAAAAATTGCCGTCAATATCAATTTATTTTTTATTTCCTTCATTATGAATGTCACTGCTGATGAAACATCTTGCGACTCAATTTTGCTTTTTAAAAAAATCCACTTGAAGCAATCTAATTCAGAAAAGTTAACACACCATTGCTCAATGTACTCATAACAAATTTTATATAAATGTTTAACGTCTTTCAAAATTTATTCGTAACCCCCAGGATTGGGATTCTCCAAAATTGTTTATTTAACATTAGCGGTATGAATTCAGCCTCGTATCTTGCTTTACATTGTAAAATAAAATCTTTTAAAATATCACTAACTCCTGTAGCTGAAACTTTATCATATTCAATATCTAGGATGGTTTTATGAAAACATGATGCCTGGCTGTGGACAAAATAAAGTTCTGATGTATCGTCTTGAAAGAACGCGTTTTGGAGTGTAGGTTTTCAAAACTTCCAAAATAGGATCGGAATGGATTATATAACTGCACAATGCGCTCTATTGCTGGAGTCAGGGCAAGCCATCTCACTTTTGAATAGCCGAGAAGCTTTTTGTATTGAACCTCAGTCTCTTCAAAAAATTGTTTAAGATTTGCTACTCGAACACTGAGACTAAGATATAAATATATGTTCGAATTTATAATTTCCACATTAATCGGCATGGAACTAGAGGCTGTATTAATAGCGTTTGATAAAATGTGCGCGTAGCAATCAATTCCCAAAATATTTCTCTTCTTTTAGTGTCGCTTGTACATTATTAATACCTTTTCGATTACGTCAACCAAAATTTAGTATTGGTATTATTTGCCGATAATGCTACAACTATTAAATTCAAATTGTTTTCTGCTACAACACGAACCGAGTGATTTGATAAAATTTCCGCCGTTTCTCCTTCAATAGACTGTAAATTTTAAATGCTGAGACAAATGCCACTTTTAATATCGGAATATCTCACTAAAATTGACGCACCTGATAGAACAGATACAAATGAAACAGATCTTAAATTTTCTAACATTAAACACTCCAATTATTATTGACTCGCACTTAGTTCTTGCACAAGAAAATTTTGCATTATAATTTTTTTTTAATAATTTAGTAGTACAGTCCATACTTCTAAAGCTCGGATTATGAACTTAATGTATGGAAAGCCAAAGTACCCTCCATAATAGCTTTTTTTTTCATTTGATCCAAAACTTTTTAAAAATGTAGATACTTTGGACGTTGAAGCCGCTGCTGCATCAGGAGTAGTATTATGTTTATTGGAATCAATGTGTTTTCTTATTGCACTTCATCCCCGATTCCAATAGAAAATTCTGCATTGCAAATTATACCCTTAACCCTAGATTCATCATTTTCTTTGTTCTCATTCTTTATAATAAATGGAAACTCCTTTTTTAAAGTTTCATTCAAACGATTTGAGTAGTTGCGGATGGCCGATTCTGGACAGCCCCCAGCTCCCTGGAGCTTATATTAACCCGTTCTAAACGAAAATCAAAGATGGAGCACGTGGTATCATCTAGGGGTCCTTGAGGCACTTTCTTCGCCCTTTTGGGGTCTTTTTAGTTCCCTTTTGAGACCAGTTTGAGGACTTTTAAGGTTATTTGGAGGACCTTTGTAGTCATTTTCGGGACCTTTTGGGATTAATTTGGGGGCCCGTTCGGGGTCATTTTGAGGACCGTCCAGGTTCGTCGCAGCCACCTAGGGTCGATTGATTGAAGCCGATCCTAAAGTAGACAACCAATAATACACCATAATTTCAAGTTTCCCACCAAATCTAGATAAGTTCGAGGCGGAACTTCCCCTAAAGAGCCCCAAAATGAAAAAGCGTTGCAAAAGTTCCCCAAAATGACGCAAAAGGGTCTCAAAGGTCCTCAAAATAACACCAAAGTATCTCAAAGGTTTCGAAAAAGACCCCAAAAGGGCCTCAAGTAACTCTCAATGACGGAGAGCAGGGCGGCTGTCCAGAATCGGCCATCTGCAACTACTGATTTTACGCCTCTTTGATCCAATCACACTATAGTCTGAAAAATTAACGTTAATTTATGTTTGAAAAATTAAATTTATATTTAGTTATCTCACCCATTTTATCCAATTTTCTCACGACAATTCTCATTCGATAAACAGCAAATAAATACTCTGTATCATTATCAACGTTACACAATACACAGGACTCCTTTGCTCTCGCTCATGTATAATACACACAGCACAAACGCATGCTAACCGTTTGAATTCAGTCATGTACAAACTTATGCTTCTCATAAGTTTGTACATGACAACTTTTTGTATACGATTGTATAAAAGTTTGCATACTTTAATCGGTTATAACTTTTATAATTTTAGGAGTACAAAATAATGAAAAGGAGGATCTTGGGGGTATGGATTTTATAAGAAGTACAGTGCAAGAAAAATGAGTACGAAACTCCCTAAAGGAGTACGTTTGGTCACCTTAATTTTGTATATGTAATTAGCACTAACACTAACTTGTATTTATTTTAGTTTTCTCTTTCATAATTTATTCTAGATAATCTGATTATGACTTAGTAATAAGTTGAACGAAAACATAAATATATATGATACAGACAACTTAAATCTTTCGATTTATTTTAAATTTGTTCGTATATATTAAATTTCATAAACTTATATTTAATACTACGTAATTTATTATGTTGAAAGTATGTCGTTGAGTAGAAATATGCTGACATGTTCATAAAATAACTTGTTTTACGAGTCCATTCATGCGTGTTACCAATAACGTAAAATTATTCAAATATTAATGACGCAGCGGATAGAATCTTTAGTGTAATTTCTAAAGCACATGCTTAATGTATAGAATGAATGTGTTTTGCAAATAAGGAAAGGAATTTTGTGTTTCATTCCTTTTCAGTAAATTGATGAAATTTGTTGTCACGGCATAATAAATCACGAAAAGAAGAAGGAAATGTCAATTGAGAAAAAATGTATACTCAGTGTACTCAGGCTACATGAGACTGGAATACTCAGTCTCATGTAGCCAAATTAAATACATAAAAATGTTCATTGCATAATATTTAAAAGAAACTAAGTTAATGAATCAAATAGTAGAATACATAGAATAAAATACGTTTATTTGCCAATTACATTTGTAAGCAAGTTACAATATTTTGACATGTCGCTAGTAAATATAACATTAACATTCAATAATATAACTGGCAAATATATCATTTACATAAAGACAATATCGATAACAAATTATATTCACAAATTAATGTTTGAATGACAAAAACTCTTGAGTACTGTAGAAACTATTTTTTATAAGTAGATTCATCAGTCTATTTTTTAGTAATTTTCACATCTGTGATAGTCCAATATTCCGGGATAGGATCATATAATTTCAGTGCCATAAAAAATAAAATTCATAAATATTAGACATTAAACTAAGTGATGAAAGCAAAAAGACAATTGAAAAAGGAACTGTAGAAAAAATAAGAGGAACTCTACAGATTACAGAAGCTAAGAAGATATTGCCTTGCATAAAAATTTTCAGCATCAGAGCTGAAAATGATGATGATGAACAAAAACTCATTGAATATACCAGAGGTTTCAATGTGATTATAAACCAAACAAGGCCTATAATATGATGGAAGAGACTTGGTTTCGTAGAATACATAAGTGTGCTACAATATTGCAAGTATTGGATATACGGATACGGAGCAGAAATATGTAAAAATAATCAAGTATGTCCATGATGCTCAGACTTGCACAAAGAAGAGGAATGTAGAAATGAAGAAGATTACTGCTCTAATTGCAAATGGTATAATGAGAATACAAATAAAAACCTGAACTCCTATCATAAAGCATAAAGTAAGAAGTGCAAAAGTTAGAGAGAAATAATAAGCAAAACTCAACAACAATGCTTATACAAATCCGACCCAGAAAATGACTAAGCATAGCAACTACAAAAGGAAACACAGGCAAAAGAGAAACTTCAAACTGATGAAACACATACAAACGACAGCCTACTGCACACATATTATCTAAATATAAGAAGTATGAGAAAGATAATTGACGATCTAGAAAGCAGAAAAAAATATCCACATCTCATCATCCTAACAGAAACATGGTTATATGACAACGAAACAACATACATGCATCTAAAGAGTATACAGCATACTACCAAAACAGAAACGAAGATAGAGTTGGAGGCCCTAGCAATATATATATATATATATATATATATGAGAACATATAAAAGGTGAATTAATAAGAGCATACTCAAGGTATAACTGTGGTATTTTGAAAATCAAAATGAGAGCAATACGCATGAAAAAGAAATTATAGCAATATATATAGCAATACCACAAAGTGCAAAAATAAGTGAAACCATGACCTACTAGGTACCCCACTAAAAGATACAAGTAATACCATAATAATAGGAGACATCAACATAACCTTACTTGACCACAGAAAAAGAGGAGTAATCTATTATAAAAACCTAGTTTGCATAAGTGGTTACAATATAATAAATGAATTAAGTGAACAAAGCATAACATGAATCAATGACATGAATGCAAATAGCGGAATTATAATTGATCATGTATTAACAAACTTAAAATAACATAAAATGCAAATAACATTAGAGAATGAATATGTATATGATCAGAAGAGCATGCACATAAAAATAAACAAGATAACAATACAGAAAAAACATATAGTGAAAAAAAAGTTAATAAAAATTGACTACAACGGATATAGAAATAACATGGATGAATACCTAAAATATAAAACAAGAGTAGTCAATATAGAAGACATCATACAAATCATACAGAGAAGTAAAAGAACGTGACGACAAAGAAAGTAAAAAGAATAAGAAACAGCAATATATGGGTAACGACAACAATACTAAAAAACTTTATTGTTAGAGAAAATAACGTTACAGTTAAATAAGATAAATGTTTCTGTTATTTAACTGTTATTTTCTAGCAATATGTTTTAATATTGGATGCTGAAACCTCTTATTCCGAATCAGTCTTTAAGAGCAGTCCTATAAGATACAATATTAAAATTTCGTTGACGTGATCGGCACTCCATCTTTCATATACTGGAATTCTTACGTATTGTTACATCTTGCATAAAATAAAAGTTAAACCTTTTAGTTTTGACTGTCACCTTTTAAGTCGTCTATTAAATTCATTTAGTAAAATTGTTTAGGGTAAACTACACAACATTAGTCTAACCTATAAATTGCTTACCCACGAATCCTCCGAGCCCTATATTGACTTAGTCTGGCGAAGCAGGCCAGACTGCATTCGTCTTATAAATTTGTCCGCTTTGGTGCGGTCTGCTGTCGTTCTGGACTTAATTTTTCCTCAGTACCGCTTTTGAGCCACTTTTTCTTCGTATCCGCTTTGCGAAAAATTGAGAACCCTGCGTTGTACACTTGTTCCCGAAGTTTTATTTTTTCAACTTTCAGAGGAATCGAGATATTTAATATAGTACAATAACCGGCCTCAAGTAAAACGATCGCAAAGTTTACAAAACAATAAACACCCTGAATATATTTTAGTTTGTAATTTTGGAAAATTAAATTGAACGAGCTTTTTTTGATAGCCTATATAATAAAGTTTTTTCAAGTGTCCTATCTATTATAATTCCTGAAGTGTATCAAAAAGTCTGTCAAATTTATGTGGCCGCGTCGCGCTCAATACCACTTGCTGAGATGGCAATACTTTTATTCGACGCATAATACAATATACTATATGGGAGCAAAAATTCAGTCTTCTAATTTCAAAACTGAATTTCCCTGATAGTCCCTCCCAAAATTTACATTTATTCAATTGCAAAAACAGTTTATCTGTCTCATACAACGTAAACTAATTTTTCCTGTGAATTTGCATATATAAGCTATAACGTAGGGCTTACATGTATACAATATGATTGTTGAATGTCGGTTTCCATGGCGACAAGTTGCGAAATTAAGGGTCAAATCTTGGAAATGATAAGAATTAGCATGTGCGGTATTATTTTAAATATAATTACAAGGGCTACCAAAATATAAAAAATATATACAGGGTGTTACTAAAAAGTTTTTGAAAAAACTTGTTATTGCTCAAAATTGGTCAAGTATATTCAGTTCTCACACTGGCAGAATTGAGGATCCTTAGACCTACATACGTGCCGTAACTTTCATTTTTCCAACTATCATAGGAACCGAGATATTTAGGGTAGTACACTTTTATTTCAAGGTCAACAAACTCATTTAGTCACTAAATTATTAAAGGGTCTTTCGACGCAAAAAATTTATTTACAATCCTTCTTTAAGTTTCTGAGAAAATTGACCGTAAAAATTGCAAAACAAAAAACAATTTGTATATATACAAAATTGTAATTTTAGAAAAAAATGTTTCAAATCAAATCGAAGGGCCTTTATGTAGCCTATAGAAAACAAAGTTTATTCGAATGACCTACCTTTTATCGTTCGTGAGATATTTCAAAAAGTTTGTTAAACTTCAAACGTGGCAACACCGCTTCCAATACAATTTGGCAATATGGGACTTTTTTTTATTCGACAACGTACTCTATGCGTGAAAAATTTCAGCCATCTAGTTAGAAAACGAAATTTCTGAAGAAAAAAATTGGCTCTTCACGTAACATTTTGATATCAGATACAAACATACCTTACTTGCAACGTTTATACAATATAACGTTAAATATTATAATAAATTTATATTGGCAATAAATTAAAATGTTGAGTCAATAGCAGTAACTTTATAGCCTGGAAAATATTTTCAGTCTTTCCCTACAAATCATGTTGCACAAAATCGCACAATTTAAATGTCTGTAAAACCGCACAATATAAATGTCTGCTGAACATAATTTGGCCTAATTGTCAGGAATAGAGTAAAGGTATTCAAGCATCAAGATAATCAGATAACATTATTTTGCACATGATATTGTCACGTTAAAAGTTGTGTGACATTGTATTGGGTGAGCCTTAACTGGATAAATAAATTATACTTCCAGTTAAAACACACCCACTCCTACCGAGCCTAGTGGAATTATGATTAATGATTTATTTCGGGGCGTAGTTTAAATTAATATACAATTTATGGTGTTTTAATAAATTCAAACATTAATAAAATTGACAATGAAACAATGATCGATGGCACCTTGCTCAATTAAAACCAAGATTCAATCTTAATATAGCAAGTACCGTCTAAGAATTAATAAAATAGCTTTTTGCGTCACGGCTAGTTTCCTCTTCATCTACAAAGTAATACCTGCACCTGATTCACTACGCCTTCGGCTATTTTGTCAGATAGAATGAATCTCTATATTTACTTCTAAAATTAATTAATTTAAGTTTGTATAATTAATGAACCTAGAATGCTACCTTGCTACATTATGTTATGGAACTTATTGATTTTAATGATTTCCTGTGATTTAGACATTATTCCCTTTGGTAATTTAAAATTAATTAAACATTTTACAATAGAATCTGAAGAATTGAATAATTCTAATATTTTCGTCATCTCAATATTGGTAAAGATAGGTTTGGATTCGTGTAGGCAGAATGATATAGAAAAATTGCTTAAATATAATTCCTTAAATAACATTGTTATTATTGCACTAAGTTTAGGTCTGGTAGAAGAAAAAAAAAATAATGAAACAGAACTATAGCCTATTCCGACCACTGCAAAATGTATCGAGAAGGCCTTTAGTTTTATATCAATTATATTCCAAGAAGAGTTAAATATCATAAACAATTAGAACAATTACCAGCAAACTTAGTTACCAATTAAACTGTGCATAAAACAACCGTTGGTGCTGAAGTTGTTGGCAAATCTCACAAAGATATGCAAAATGACACTCAATACAATTCTAGATAGTATTTTACAATCATTTTCTGCAAATTTAAATTGCCTATTTTTCTCTCTGATTAGTGTATGATTTTGTCAGAATAATTTTTTACTAGGCTAGTTACATTATGGAATTAGTTTCGTAAAAACATGCGGAATTCTTTAGTGTCCTTTTTCCCAGATATATGAGACATCGTAAAATGTACCTCTTACAGATCACCCGATATACGCAACATTCTAATAAAATTAAAGGATAAGGGTCTATAATATTCCTAACAGGAACACTGGAAAATTCTTGTGTTAGAACATAAACGCGTACGTTGTCATGTGAACCCTTTATGTTAATGTCGTATTAAACTAGAATTTTCGTTACGTGTTGTGTTAAATTGACCACAGTTCGGGAGTTTGAGATATTCTCTCTATTTTATTGCAGAAATAAGCATTCCTTTTGAAAAATATAAAATAAACTCTCTTAAGAGTTAAACATGTTTAGCCCAAAAAATTAAATAAACCACTTTATTGCAACTACAATTTTTCTGAATATTAGCTTAGTAGATATACAGGGATATACAGTAAATATACAGCTACACTTTCTAATTGAGATAGTATTGCTATCTCCGAAAGTAGCGAAAATAGAGAAACGTTTAAATGGGAAAAAATGTAGATAATTAAAAAACAAACAAATAACAATATCACCATTTAAATTTTCACAGCCGTGTTCAAAATATTTAGAATAAATATAATTTTGGAATTTTCTAAAATTTATTCTAGCATTATTATTTTCGATAATATTAAAAATCTTGGAAGTAGTTTTTTGTTACATAAGTAACATACTTTAGTTTTCCGGGAACAGTTATGGAATATAGCGTATCGTAACTGCGTACACACCATCAACATTATTTTTTTAAATACGGACCTGGTTCATTTTATTAATGAATCGTTTTGAAATGGCGTTCTAAATACAACCCTGTATGACTAAAATCATTTCAAACATATTTTGTTGATTTCAACGTGGTTCTTATTTTTTAAGGCGGACCTGTATTTTACGATACACTTAGTTTAGCAGATTAAAAAACCCAAAAAACTGTTAATCAAAATGCTCTGCCTAGTTTTTGAGAATCTAGTGCTTGATAAGTGAATCAAAACATATTCTTTTACCTGTTCTAGCTTGATCTTTTTAAATCAAAATGTCAGAGAACGTTGTTAAATTTTCTTTATCAAGCACTAGTTTCGTAAAAATTAAGTAGGTCTTTTTGATTAAAATGTTTTGCGTTTCATTTTTATCCTGCTAAACTAAATATATCGTAAGTGGAACGAATCGCAGCAGGACCGGATTTTAAAATGAGAATCATGTTGACATCAACAAAAACCGTAACAAATTATCTTTAATCATATAGAGTTGTATTTAAAATACAAATTTCAAACGATTCGATGAAAAAAAATCAGGTCCGTCTTTAAAAAAATAATGTTGATGGTGTCTACGCCGTGACGAAACGTTGAATCACATAAGTGTTTACGGCAAACTTAAGGATGTTATGGTTCTATTTATAGGACGATGGTTCTATTTATACTTCACCAGTATTATTCAAAATATCTCCATTTCCTATATCCAAAAGAATTTTTGAAAATTATGCTGCATTATTATCACCGCCCAAATGTACGCGCATTTTTGTGGTTAATTTTAACGTTTTGACAGATGGTCACAAAATCGTCGATTTTGGGCAAGCATTTATTTCATCACTTTTTGTACCTCTTGGCACAACTGGCAATATTTGCAGAAAATCACCACTCAACAGTATAACAACACCTCTCATCGGACGTTCATCAGCTCTACAATCTCTAAGTGTACGATCAAGAGCTTCAAGCCCACCTTTATTTGCGATAGTCGATGCGTCCCACACAATAAAAGTTGTTTCTTTAAGCACTTTAGTCAGTGAACTTTGTTTTGAAATACTACAAAATGGACGCTCTTTGCTTTGCAAATCTAATGGCAATTTAAAAGTTGCATCAGCGGTTTTTCCATTCTGTAGTAATGTTGCAGCAATCCCAGATGATGCTACTCCTAATACAATTTTCCCTTGCATTTTAAATTTAGCAAGCAAAAGATAGATCAGGAACGTTTTTCCAGTCCCGCCAGGTGCATCCAGGGAAAATATATCTGACCAGTGTTCTGCATCACGTTGTCTATTATGGTGTTGTGTGCAAGTCGCTGGTCATCGATTTATTTTTGCTCAATTTCCTGAACGAAAATTGAAAGTTGGTTGGCAACATACGTTGTTTCTGCAAGGTAATCCCTATCCTGAAGAAATTGTCTGTCATGTTCTTCAATCCGTGTAGGTGATTCCATATTAAAGTCTGACAACATTTTTCCTGATATTTGTAGAAGTTGATCTTCAACCAATATTAATGCCTTATTCAAGATTTGTAGAGTGACGGCTAATTTCCGGTAGTTTTAATAATGCCTGTGTTGTTGCAATATATCAGATGCCATATTTTCTTTGTTTTTATTCCATAATTCATTTAAATTCGATATATGACAAAAGATTATCATGATTACAGAAAGTTCGCGTAAATGTGATGCAGAGTGAAAAAGAGCTGGTTCTTGTAAAGTATCGTCCCGATGTTCCTAATCTTCCAAAAGGCAAAGTGCTTGTCAAGCTCTTTGATAAGTAGGATACTCAACGCCATTAACAGTTTTTAAATTTTTAAATGATGCTGTTTCTCGAACTTGATGCAAAAGCATACGCAAGTAATTACATTCTGCGTTTCTTGAGTGAACTGTGTACACTCGACCGAGAACAGTTGATTTTTTAATGTCAGGATACTAAGCAATTGGTTTTGCTTGCTTTCTTCTACTAAATTTATTGTTGCTAAATGTATAATAAGTTGGAACTTATAATAATGTTTTAGCAAAATTGTATCGAGTGCAGAGTTCAAAAAACGCCATAAGGATAGTATTTTTCACGATTCTCTCATGAACGTTTTGCTCATTGTAATAAACACGCTGACCATTTTCTAAATATACGTCAGTTAAAAAACTGACGGAAAACGTTCATGGATAGAAAAACCAAAAATGCGCCATACCGCTTCCGATGAAGTAATATACCTGCCGTTTTGGAAATTTTGAATTTCGCTATGTGATTCTACTGAAAACGCTGTTTCATCAGAACCTTCATTGATGTAACTGCAAATATATTAGATGGCTTTTACTGATCTACAGAGTTCTATGTTTACTTGGCACTCGAAAATACGGGATAATACTGCATTATATGGTACAATCCAATGATTATCAATTACAACAAAGTGCGCAAGTATTTCCGCCATCGCCGGTGATCGGTGATGATATTTTGGATAGCTGTGATTTCCTGATTGAGTTTCCTTTAAAAAGCCTTTTGGAAATGCTTTGGTACATTTTCCATCTTTCATACATGGTGTTTTAGGATTGAATCGACCGCAGCGCCCATAGATCATATTTTTTCGGACGATTTCATATAAAACAGGATCTTTCTGATGATCAGGTAGCTCAGTACACATAACAGTATCAATATCATTCGGCCGTACTTTATCTTCGAGCCAAACTAAAAGATGAACATGAGACAAGTCTCTTTTTTGCCACTCGATTGTATACATGTAGCACCTTGCTTCACCAAATATTTTATCTTAAGTAATTTAGTCTGTTTTACAGTTTTTTATCTTCAAATTAAAAACTCGTGAAATAATATCATGTCGATTTGTTGCGTGTTGATTTAAAAATAAAAATGATTTAATTTCTGTCCACTGTGGATTGCCAGTCATTGTAATAAACAGATGAGGGTGTCCAACATTTCTTACATAAGCCATCTTGTTTACGTTGCCGCATATATTTAAGGCCACCTGTGAATGAAGCTGGTAAAATAACTCGCTTGCCCATTTCTAAACGATCAGTGTCAGCTTGAATTAATCGTGTAGAATATTGTAATTTTGAGCTTGTAATTTAGTGTAACTTGCTCTTAAAAATTGAAGCTGCTCGGTTTTACTGATTTACGATTTTACGGGCAATATACTGATTGAATCATTTCCCGTAACGAACTAAAATATTACTGGAATTTTCTCTGTCTATATGAGTAAAAATTTATTGCTGAAACAGTTTTTTCTTGAGGAACCCTTATTACTGGATGAACTTATGGTAGATTAATTGAATAACCATCTTCTCCATGAGAAAATAGAAAAGTGTACTGCAGTGCGGTGTATTTCACTTACTCGTTTTTGAGTGTTATCTCGTACTCTCAAAACGGTTCCAGTGGATCAGCAATCTATGCCAATATTTTTTTTCCTCCTGAACAGCAGAGACCTTGTAGTCCTTTAAACCATTTCAATGCATGGCAGTAGTTGCACTTCAAATTCATATTTCCTATCGAAACGTGAGAATCATTTCTATAATCAATCGTTTAGTATAATTGTCGTAGTATTAATATTGTCGTTGTTATTGCTAAAATTATTGTTGTTATCGTCACCGTTATTTTTATTATCATTATAGTTATCACTGTTATTGACGTTATGGCTGTTATCGTTAATATCAATGGTACTATTGGTAGTATTATTATTTTCATATTCAACCATATTTTGATCTTGTGATTGTTCCTAGATAGGCACATTTTCTTAGCACTATTTGTGGAATGACCAAGGTTTGATTTCTTCTTCATGGGCTTTATGCGACCAATAAAAAGAAAATCTGTCAAAATTAACAGCTAAAACAAATCCATCATAAACAAAACCACCAACGAAAGAAAAAACAATCAACAAACAATACCAACACACGATGTCAAATAACAAAGAAAAGAAAAAAAACAGCGTGGCTGTACACAACAACACACAATAATTGTGATACGTCGATAGCGTACTTCACTGTAGACCTCGTAAGACGCTCTTAGACTGTACGTTAATGAAGACAATCCTGTTTGCCAACAAAGTTATCTTTCCTTTAAAAATATTATTAACTTCGGGGAATCCCTGGACGGCCACGACTCTACTGTGTGTAAATAGACCG
>WYDF02208657.1:1350-26446 GCA_009867245.2 Adranes taylori | reverse complement strand
AATATATCCACTCTCATCAATCAACTTTTTTACATCTTAGGAGCGAAAAACAATTATAACAAATCGTTTTTATATCTACTTCGCTATTCTTTACCTTTTAATTTTTTCAATGGAATGGAATGGATTGTCCAGACAAACTCTTGAATTATTCAATTAAAATCGCGAATAGACCTTATACGTGTTATAAATACAAAGACAAAGACCAATAAATAAGGACCTAGAACAGAAGTCTGGAAAATGGAGAATTCCCTTAATCTTGTAAAAAGGTCACTCTCATTTTAATACCCAAGGCCCGGAAGCACTCGATCACTAATTGCTTTCAACTTATATGTTTACTAAACACAATGTCAAAAGTACTCGAGAGACTCCTTCTAGTCCGAAACTCCCTATGGAGAGATGCATTCAAGACCAGGGAGGGCTAGCAAGGAACCACTTACGCTTTCATAAGAATAAATCCACAGAAAACTGTAACGACCACAACATCCACAGCGTCGTGATGTCGTACTGTGACAGTGCTAAATTGACAGCGGGACACCAATGTGCCTGCGCGGACGCCAAATCTATGTGACGACCTCTCGTAATCTATTTAATACGCTAACGGAACTCCCGTATGCGACGCTGCTAAAGGGGAGCCTAGCGAATGTCACAAATGGCGCAAATAGTTACAGACTGAAACGGCCTTCGGAAAACGTCCTTGGGCGCCAGGTCAGTTTAAAGTGAGACTGCACTTCTGAACGGGAGTTGTTGTTCTTCTGGTCCTCAGAAGCTCTCGGAGGGCTAGGGTACCTGTAGTTGGCAAGTGAACCAAGTGTCCTAGATCTTGCGGGTATCTGCAATAAACTTATGCACTAAAGACTGAAACATCATTAAGTTTTAACAAAACCGTCTATTATTCTTTAGAAAAAACAGAGAAAGAGAGATATTACTGCACAATAAAAATGTGAATAATAAACAAATGAACAAATGTCCAATTACGAATGTTAAATCAAAGCAATGACGTAATAATAATAAACAAAGAAAGTTAAGCGGCGGTATAAATGTCATCACAACAATATTTAATAATTCATAAAAAACGGCATATAATTAAACAGCGGTGCAAATATAATAATAATAATACAAGAAAAAAGGCACTTCTGATATTACAGCGGTGCAGGTAAAGTAATGTAACAATACGGTGATAAAATAATCAAACAATACTAATGCGGTATCAAT
Source organism: Adranes taylori (assembly GCA_009867245.2). NCBI lineage: Eukaryota > Metazoa > Arthropoda > Insecta > Coleoptera > Staphylinidae > Adranes > Adranes taylori. The sequence continues at coordinate 25,234 of WYDF02208657.1, read as the reverse complement.
CTGTCAATCTAGAAGCATGCACAGACATTCACACTTATGGCGGAACGTAAGGGTAAATCTAATTTCCTTGGGTGGGGTAAATCTAATTAGGGTAAATCTTATTTTCGAGGGTAAAAACCGAGGGAATTCCGGAAAGCACTAAAATAGTGTAGCACCTCGTAACTCGATGATGTTACTGATACGGATTGGTTAATATTAGCAAAAACCGGAGTGAACACCCATATAACGTCCCGTAATACGCTGACGTGCGTCCAGGTGCTTAACGCCAATGACAGCCGAAACCAAACACTCAAGTGCAGGGATGCAAGGAATTTTCACAACACCCCGTAATAGATTGGTGTTAACGGGTGATTAATTTTAACGTATACCAAAGCTGTCGACGTTGCCCGTGCACAACACCGATATAAACAACAATTATACATTCTAGGCAGGCGGTAAAGAACTTTATTAACACCCCTTAGTACGCTGGTGTTGACGGGCGACTAATAGCAGCAAAACCAGAAATGTCCGAGCGGAATTACTACTGTAAAATAAGTAACACCCCGTAGTACGCTGTCAGGTGTGCGATAGCAGCACAAGCTAATCTTATATACTCAAGCGGAATGTGCGGATAGATATCGCAGTGTAACGCCTCGTAATACGTCCACCTTACAATGGAGAATAGTGCGGAAAGGAATTACTAAGTACCGCCTCGTAACCCGTCGGCGCTACTACACGTAAACAGGAATCAGGAAGGCGGAAGGGTGTGAAGCTATTCAAATACCAAGCACTAAATAATATATACTATAGCGTTGTTGTGCTACACCAATCTGCTGGCTGCTGATGAATTTTCAAAATTTTGATTTTATAAATCGGAAACAACTCGAGTATACTACAATATTCTGTTTAATTCTCGCTATTTATACCCCAATATTCACCCACATAATCATTCACGCGACACGCAGCGTCTATATCATATACGCATCGCAGACGCCACACACATGCGCGCGCAAACGGAAAGCAGTAACTACAGCCAAGAGATGGACGTCAAAAAACACATTAAATTCCGGTAGCTATTGCATGGGTTTCACCCCTGAAGCAGCGGTCTCACGAAAAGTAACTCCAGCATTCAGCAACGAGCAGTAAAATATTCAACAATAGGTGGTCCTAAAACACCCAAGCTGGTGTCTCCCAGGGTTCCGATGTGGGATCCTTCTTATCGAGTTAGTCTATGACAATCTGCTAATACAACAACTATCGGTAGGCGTCCAGATTATCGTCTTCGCCGACGACATAGCATTAATTGGGGTAGCTAACAGAGGTCTACCGACTGGAATCAGCTTTAAATACATCCATGAAAATAGTGGCAAAGTGCCATGCATCAAGCAATGCCAATGCAGAAAAAGCCATGCATCAAGCAATGCCACTTGTCCAGGGCCCGAAATACTCAAAACGAAAAGTTCAGCTCAGTGTTCTGGAGTCCTCTATGCTATACGCTGCACCGACATGGACAGGCGCATTGAATGTCCGGGGATTACATCTTCTGACTAAGGGTTTTCCTGCTACGAGTTACCAGTGCCTACAGAACGACCGGTGGCTCTGAGTGTAAATGCCGGTACACCTCCCATTAAACTACTGGCCATAGAAAGACTACACTGGGGAACAATTTTTAACACAATTTATGTTTAATTCGATTTTTGAGCTGCCTTAGAGTTAAACAAACATCCTAATTTCGAAACTGTAATTAGTTTTCTTCTATCACGTCAGGTTTTTTCTCCACACCTTATATGAATGTGACCACTTCATTTACGCGAGATATTGTAGTGAGATGTTGTGTGTCGCTCTGATATGGTGAAGCACACTCCGAATTGCAGTCCGAATTCCTGTTTGTATAGAAGGTTAGCAGTATTTAGTTTTTATTTACATATGAACTGAAACATTTCCTAATGTTTTCCTCTGTTATTTCGAGCCGTAAGTGCTTAAACAGCCCCGATTAGTTTAGTTATATATGTGGCAGTTTCGCAATTCCCAATCAAAGAACGAACATCAGTACATTTGTCAGCCATGCCTATTTTGCATATTTTAAAGTGAAAATTGGTGATCAAGATAAATCTTAGACCCCTCACAAGGTGTCCAAGCAGTGTGTCGGGAGTTTACGGATGTGGACGAAGGGAATCGTGATAAATTGCCATTTGGTACACCTATGATTTGGTAAAAGCCTAAACATCACTCAAATGAAATCCCAATTCCAGTTTGCAGCTGAAATCCCAGTACCAGTTTTCAAAGAATTAGCCTCTTTTGAAACACAGAAAGACAATCTGGTACAGATCGAAGTGACTCCAACGAAGATTTTGAAATTGACGATGATTCCGTTCGTAAGGGATTTGAGCTGAATGATTTGGTACGAGATAAGGGATTATCTAAAAAATCTTCAGAACTGTTAGCATCAAGACTGCACGAGAAAAACTTGCTTGAAAAACGTACTAAGGTATCCTACTTTCGATCAGGAGAAAGTGCGTTTCTGCAATACTTTCGAAATATGGATGGATTAGTGCATTGTCATAGCGTACATGGTTTAATGAAGGAGTTGTTAGCACCAAGATCCCTCCAGCCTCCACCCACACTCCCCACTTCATGTAATGGTAACGCGGTCCCAGGGTGACTGGTAGCACCAAGAGGGTGAGTGAAATGGTCTAAATGCCTTACGGATGTAATGAGTCGAAGGCCCATTCACGTCTCATTGTCTTGCTGGACATATATTTGTACGGCAAGGAATGGGAAGAGCAATGCTGACGTCCATCCTAATAGGCTTCTGATATTCGTATATATAAAAGCGGCAATTTCGTTTCACCCCGAGGAATATGGTGGATATGTAAATAAAATAATAACAGAACCACGATCCTGCTCTAATAGAATTAAATGCTGTAAAAATTGTATATTGTAAAAATGTGTTAGGAGGATAATTAATGCATATTTTGCACTAATATTGATAGTACTCAAATGCATGATGAAGGAATTTTTACATCAACGGTTTTAATAATATAACTGGTGACGGTATAAAGGAAATGGCAGTGCAAGAAAGTCAAAAAGCCAGAAATGACACAGACATCTTCACGCTACATGGCATTTAAGCATGAAATCGGTGTATCTCTCTATAGCTCTTCATATCTGAGTAAATTTTTTTATGAGGGAAACTTCAGTCAATATACAACTCAATATTTAAAAATTGATCATAGAATATTCTTTGTTGCTAATTCTATTTCATAATTTTCAAGTTTTACATTTCTAGACGTTTAATTCATAATGCTTTTTGCAAATATGCTCTAAAGGTATATTTGTTTAACACAGCTTTCCAATAATAAATTTTCTGATCCGAACAAACATATTTTTTTAAAACGGAAACCCTCGTACCCTCGAAGTGTTTAATCCATTGGCTTGACAAAATTTTGTTATCAATAAAGATTGATTTTAAAGGGAAGAAGATATTCTGTGCCAGAGTTCACAAATTACGTTACTCTTTTGTCTATGTATGTATAAGAGTAGTGTAAAACCACGGGAGCTGGGGCACGATTATCCAAAATCGGCATCCTTCCTCTTGGCGAACGATTTTATTACATGCTCTATATAAAATCCACCCACGAATTTACCGTGTTGTATAAACTGCTGGATGAGCTGGCCTCTAGTGTGCACATTGACCGGTGACGACCAGTGTTCAGGGCTGCACCGTAAATTGTATATTTGGTAGTCTGCCTATTTGGACATCAGAAAACCATGAGGGACAAGACATAGAGAAAAAGGGTTCCTTTTTCCTCAGACATAGAGGAGAGAGGACAGAGAGAGTGAGTGAGTGTATGCAGGGCCAGACAGAGAGAGTGAGTGTACCAGCAGAGTCAGGAGGAAACGCTGGAAGTACACCGCAGACCATAAAGCAGACCCAGGACTCCACTCAGACTCCAAAAGAGCAACCCCACCTCAGACCCCGGAGCAGACGTCAAAATCAAAATTCAAATATTAAAAAATTACAAAAATTAAAAAATGCAGGATCTAGTTAAAACATCTATCTTTAAAAATATATATTGTTTATTTACATTCGAATTGGCCGTCACCAAGACGCATTTTTGCACACTAGAGCCCAGCACATCCAGCAATTTACACAACAAGGTAAGTTTGTGTAGGGATTAAGCTCCGAGCATTCACCAAATCGTTCGGCAAGAGTTAGGATGCCGGTTTATTCCGGACAATCGTATCCCTGCTCCCGTGGTTTTAAAACTACTTATAAGATCTCACTTAACCATCTGTTACTGTTAAACTTTTTTTTGGGTCTTTGCTTTACCGCTCACACTGTTGGTAAAATAAATATTTGCTAACGTCAGAATCTTTAGGGAATATGAGTTGATATTTTATCAGCAAGTGAAGTTGCTGCAGTAGAAATATAAATAAATATAATTTAACTTAACGCTCTAGAACTGAATCAAAGAGCAAGTGGAGCGCCTCATTAAAGCACTAAACATAGCATCAAATTATTTCCTGAATTACTTTGCATCGTATTGATACTAAACTTTGCTCAGATTGTTGAACAAGATTTGTATAGAGACAGACGTATAAATCCAAACTCAACTCTCGTTGAAGAATAATATTAAGCGACAGCGGAAACGACGTAATAGGGCGGAAGTACAGAGGTAAAAGTGTAAATAGAGCTATAATACGTGACTCGCGCTCTGCGGCTAATAATTACATCTTTCGCTGTTGTAACTGAAGCGCTATAGAGCGTTGCGTTGTGGTTGCATAGGCGAGTTAAAAGCTATTATTACACCCTCTCCTCCCATGCCCCTTCCCAAATCCATCCCTTATCAACCACAATTATATTTCCACTTCGGCACTGTATTTGTTGTTAACATGGGGTGGTTTTTGTTAAAGCTATTCATGCACACAGTGTTCTATCAATCCGATTACAATTTTAGGTAATTCACTAAAACTGAGCTAAAGCCTAACACTTTTGAAATGTTTCAACTCAAAACTAATCGTTTAATAAACAAAAACATGTAATTTAACGTTATTTTAGTTTATTTGTACTAATTCTCCTTCACGAAAGACTAGCAGGATCGTATCAAACCTGGAGCCCTTCGGGAAGTTCTTGCATCGATTGTAAATTACGGACTGGTTCGACTGTAGTGGATTATTCCTGTAATTCCCTATAATATTGGTATTTAATATTAAGTTATTAGTTTTGTATAATTAATATATTGATAATGTGTTTTGTATCAAATATAGTGTGTTTTCAAGGCGTAAAGATTAATTGTGTTTAAAACAAATGTAGTCAACGACATATGCTAAGCTTCTTACATGAAATAAATGTACAAACTAATTCAATGCCAATATTTGAGACTTCCATCGATTCGTAAGTTGGCTTGGTTCTATGTACTATATATATAAATTTATATATATATATATTCTATGTCCACTATCATATTCAATATTAGACTCGATATCTAAAATTTAGATATTATGTACAAATTGTATATAAAATATATTTCGGTTATTTATTTTTATAAGTAAAAAAGCTCGTTAACTTATTTCATTATAAAGTTTAATTATATTCATTATTAATTTAAATTCATATTCTACTAAATGAGAATATAACACGACCACCTTAAGTTTTATGGGGATGGTCGAAAGTTTAAACCTTCTAAAATGTACAAAGACTTGATGTTTTCTTCTTTTGAGTTTTTATAGATGAAATCGCATTTCGGATGGACCTTAGTGTTTGTTTCAAGTGTACTTGGAGTACAGAATTAACATAACTCGAGATTTTTATGGATTTGATGGTTTGTCTAGTAGGAAACCCTATTAAAACTGTTTTGGATATTCTTATTTAGTGACTCGGTTTGAAAACCGCAAGCCTAAAAAATGACAGAATGCAATAGAATAAGAGCATCTAGGAGAGTGATGGTTTAAGAAGTGGGTCAAATTTAGTTTATTATTTTTTTTGTACAAGGTCGTGGGTCAATAAGCATTACTTGGAAGGGGAAGGAGAGGATATTTAAAAGCTACTTTTTTCAGGTTCTCATTTTTAAAATCCTTTAAAAAGTTTACGTTTCCTTTTTGTATTCAAGTTTTACTTTTACAAGTCAAGAGCAATAAATAAAGGTCAATGTCAAAAAGTTTTATATAAATGGGGTGATACAATGAACTACCGCACCAGGAAACCATGCCCAGTCAGCAGTCGCCCCGGCACTTAGAATTTGAATGAATAAATGTTGAATTATTAAACAGTTCTAGATGCGTACGACAAGGCTAGTTCAGCTCTGGTACATCTCCACGTTCTACGATGAAACGAATATGTTTGAGCGTCAAGTAGATGACTAACTGTCCTGAGTCATACACGCTTCGTGACAAAAGGACAAAACACGACGTTTTACGACCATGTACGTCATACACAGGTGAAGTGATATTGTCACACCCCGTAAAAGAGAGTAGTGACCGAGGAGGTTCACTCGACGGTAGTGAAGAGAAAACATTTAATCTTCAGACGGTACTCAGGAAAAATAAATTAAAAATCCTTTTAAAAATAGTTAGATTTAATTAAAGACTGTTAGTTTGATAAACATAGTTACAATTAAATAATTGAAGACTGCGAAGTAAAGCAACATTTAACCATTACAACCATTTCATAGTTAAATAATGGTAAATAAAAGTAAATAATATGAGCTGAATTTAGTTATTTAGAAATTATACATGCTTAATATCCCCTTTAATAAAGATTAATAAATCAATAAAAACAAAGTAATTAAATTTTCTTTACGATCAGCCGTGTATACATAATTAGATATAATAATTAAAAGACGTTACATTTCGTACCGATGACAGACTGCATTTCACTGAATCTAATAATTATGAAAAGAATTAAGTTTTAACTAGACTTGAACTACATTATATCAACTTTTTAATTGAGAGCTAATGGGCCCATGGCTGCTTCTTATACTATTTCGTCTCGCAATGTTCCCTAGCAAAAGCCCACCTGATATTTGACACTGGAAAATGTCCGACCAAAGAATGCGTTCACTTCGCTAGCTTGTATAACTAATATTTTTCTCTATACTAAATGCAATTTACGGTTGCCAACTAATTGCGCTGCATGTATCTTTAATTCAAATCTTCTAATCAAATCTTCTAATTCAAATCTTCTAATCCTATTAATTCTAAATCTTCTAATCCTGGATGTAAAAGGTTGCCTCTAATTTCCCTAATTTATATATTAATCTACTATTTACTTGGACCCTTATATATTCAATACACGACAATAAGGTAGAAACGATAGCTATCCAATATCCATTTGGAAATATTTTTTTATAAATTCGGCAATAGAAATATATTTAATTTGTTTAATATTTTTGATTGTCTGTTCTCTCTGTTACAATTGTTAATGTGGTAAACAGGGTAATGTCGGAAGATTACAAATTCTTCAAATCTGTCTATGCTAACAAGGGTATCCCGAGGATGGGAGCCACGGCTGTTATACTCTTGGATATCGCTATGCAACATTTACTTATATTTAATTTTGGCTCTCTATTAGATGGAGTTGTCTGGAGCATGAACTACGGTGGTTATATTCCCAGACAAGTCTACGAAAGCATTCAATGTATTAGTGAAAGTACATGATAAAATGTTATTAACATCCGGGGGATATTTGGATTTATATTTTTATATTTTTTAATATTTCTAAGCATTTCGTCAACCCGAAATAAAATAAATCCGTCTTAAAATAAACTTCTCTGAAATAAAAGACGTCATCTCAGAAAAGCATTTAATTTTAAATGCAAGCAAATTTATTATATGTTTTGGTTTTAAAAACAGCAATTTAATTTACGTAATAAGAGTATCATATCTATTTCACATGTTTAAATTGTATTTGTTGTATCAATTGCAAAATCAGCAAAACTAATTACTCAATGACCTACTGATGTGTAAGGTCTCTGCAAAATATACTGCTTGTTTATAATTCTACAGGAATGTAATTTATATAAAAAAGACTGATAAACTTATAATAAACGGGATTTTTATTCAGAACGTGATACAGCGTGTTTGATTTTATAGCACTCTCGTTCTAGTTTAATTACTCCAATTTATTGCTACTATTAATTTGATTAATTACCGTTGTTTAAAATCTGTTATCATCGAGCCAAGCAAGTACTATATACGCAAAAAGCTCAAACTTGTTCATTGATATAAAAATAAGTTTACAAAAATTAACGCGTGGGTGATTTAAATAGTCTGCTTGGGTCAGTGTTTGACCCGCGGGTCATAAGTTCGCCATCACTGATCTAGGAGCAGGATTCTTCTCCTGCTCCTATAAAAATATATTCTATTCGGATGAGTGTAAAGCGGATGGAAAAGTTCGATTTGATAAGCTCAAGCGTTGTGAGGTGGAAAAAGTTAAATTCCAAAAACTTTCCAATCAGTCCTATATGGCGTACTGAGTTAAAAACCTCAGTACAGAACATATGTAATCTTACATAAAAATATTTTTATAAAGATAAAAACAGCCGTTCAGACTTAATCTTTTATTCTTGCGAAAATTAAAATTTAGTATTAACAGAGCGTTTCTATCCACAAAGTTTATTTACTTTAGACCACCAACGACGCGTTTAACTACTTTTAATTTCATTTGCTTACCAAATCTCGAAAAGGATTCGTGGAAATCCTGGATTTCTATTATAGTTTAACAGTTTCATAATCTACAATCAGCCATAAAATTCTCTTTGATTTGAATAAATTCTAGCCGACTAATATTTGTACTGCTAGACGCTACTTTGCTTCGGTGACGCCAAAGCACTTTTATTTATACCTTTCCAGATTTTACTAAGAAACAATAAAATCTTCCTATCCTAGAAATCATATACCTCGTAGACGAAAAGACTAAGTGATTGAAAAGTCGAGACTCCACCTTCGCGCGCATCCTTCCAATTACTCTCCCCCACAGGCAGTGGAATTTACGATGGTCAGAAAAGCGCTTTAACCGGAGTTCAGTTAAACGCGACTAACGAGGCGACAAAGCTCGGGGCATTGACAGTGTTGTCATGCAAAATTATGATCGAGGAATATTATAATTCTACTAGAATTTCTTAAGTGGTCTGTACCAGTGGTTCTCAACATTTTTAACCTTATAGCAAATTCTATTCTTATTCTGCGTTCTTTCTTTTTTAGTTCATTACTATTCGTGTTTAAGGTTCAGAGTGATAAAGCGCCACTCTCATTTCATCTTCCATATTATACAGGTACTTCATAATTGTACTACTAATTACTCACGGATAAGACTGAAAAGGTGTAGGATAAGAATTAAAAGGTGTAGGATAAGACTGAAAATAATTATAATATAATGTCAACTGACTTATACCCCATTGTATAATATTTTTCTCGTAATGACAACAATAAATTATTCAGTACTATTTTTTTGAACTTAAATTTTAATTTCTTTTAGTTTCTTCAGATGTGTCTGATAAAGAAACAGAATTTCTTTCCAATTTAATTAAAAGTTGAAGCACATTTTTCTTTTCTTTTAACAGTACTTTATATAAACAGGTTGAGGATGATTAAAGCGTATATTAAATGGGGATATTTGGTCACCTATCTAAATGTATCAATCAGAGAGAGATACTTGACGATTGTTTCACCATGCCGTAAGTTGAGTACGTCACAATGCCCATTTAAGCTAAGTATGCCCTTTTAACTGTGTATGACTTATGTATGTATATGTATATGTTCACATGTGGAGAGGTTGATTGATCCGCCGCTTGCTATTATAATATACTGGCTGGCCCCGTTACCTATGTACACTGGCTGTATGCTGATCGTCGCTACTGCTGTGTTAACTATTGATTTCTATTGTAAGCGTGGGAAAGCCGCTAAAAGAATATTAGATTGGAGTTGTGTATTATGTAGGCACAGATGATAGGGCAAAGACCGAAATTTGCATAGGATTGTGTGGATGGACCTTGTCACGGAAATAAAATGTCGTGCGAATGACCGCAAACCCGTGTCGCAGATTAAAACTTGTGCAAGTCTCCCTTCTATACAAGCGAGATTTTTTATCATATAAACTGAGTTCCTTGCGAACTCGAAAGCAGGCCGTCCAGCAGCAGCAGCAAGCAGCAGAGCGACCAGCCAAGGCAGGCAAGCCAAACTGAGCCGGCCATGCCGGCTAGGCTAGAGCGACAGCCAGACACCGGCTCGGCCGAGACACCAGCTAGAACGACAGCCAGCAACAGTCGTTGGGATAATAATATATCTAGTGAGCGATTTTCTATAATATCCTGTTAGATTGAATTGCATGTATGTTGAATAGCTTTGTGATTCACACCGCACCTTTAACCTATCTTCTACGCCACTAGTATATAAGATCACATGTACACATACCCGTAACTGGTCTTGTTCACTTACGCACCCGGGGCAGCTACAAACAACCGTGGAGCTGTGATGGCTTGCAGTGTTCCCTACATACCAATACGGCTGGAGTGTATAAGGTCTCATGTACGCACACCTGTAACTATTCTTATTCACTTAAGCTCTCGCTGTGAGAGCTGTGATAGCTTCCAGTATTTTATTTATACTATCACCACCAAGGCGGACATAGGATCACACGTACTCATAATCGTAACTAACCTTAGCCACAGGCGTTCGTAGCAATTACGTAATAATCGCAGAGTTGCGAGAGCCTGTGGACTCCGAGAATAACATACCCACCGTCTGTACCAGGATAGTTGGATTTACCCTCACCTTTCATAAAATTAATTGTTGTTACATGCTTTCCGTATAGTTGCTGTTTTGTTATTTTATCACCGTCCGTTCATATTGGTTTTCATGCACCGTTGTTATTGTTATATACCGGTTTTATAAATTGTTCTAGAATTGTTACAGATTATTTGCTAACCGCCATATTAATTTAATTTAAAAATTAATTATTGATATTTATTTGTGCGTAATGTTTCTTTGTTTGTATTGTCTATGAATAACAATAGACGGTTTTGTTAAATTGTTAATATTGTTTCAGTCATTAGTGAGTAAGTTTAATTGCAGCTCTAAATAAGAACACCTGGGCAACTCGCAAGACTCGAAGCTGTCTGTGCCCTTAGTAAGCCACTGAGAACCGGAGGGACAACACCTGGCGCCCTCGAAATGTTATTCCGAAGGCAGTTTTTATTCGATATTCTGTCATATAATTAGTTACGCCATTCTGTGACAAGTCGCTAGGATGCCCCATTAGCTGCGTCGCGAGTGGGAGCTCGTCACAACTTCCTTTAAAAATTTGTTTTCATAAATGATACGTCGATGCCATACTGTGTATTATTGAAGATAATCAGACTGATAATGGTTGATTAAAGACTATTTTAATTCCTTTAATCAGAATATACAATTTACACATTAATTTCCAACCCATGATATGATTCCTGTCTTAGATAGTGTATTATGTCATGATGTAGATAAGACTAATTTTAAATTTTATTGGAAAAACACATTACTGATAACCTAATTCATATTGAATCATCCAAACGCCCACAAAGAATATAAAGTTCAAAAATATTTTTAGATAAACAGAGAAGAAATTCTATACACTTAACAAAATCTAAATCCATATATTTGAATAATGTTACCAATCAAATACCTTATTTATTTAAGAAATTCAATATAAATATTGGTTTCAATAACATATTTTTAATTTTATTAAGAACAAAAATGATAAAATACTTAAAATTTTCAAAGTATTTATTCTTTGGAGTGTGATACCTGTGACAAAATTTTATATAAGGATGACGAATACAAGATTTCATACAAGACTCAAAGAACATTTAATTGTCATAATACTGAATCACCCTGAGAAATCAAATGTTGCAGAACATGTTTTATTTTTTAATCATGACTTTGATTTAAATAAGAATGCTAAAATAATGCAAATTATTCTCAATAAGAATTTAAGTTAGTTTCTTGAGCGGGTTTCACTTTTATATACCAGAGTTTAACTTATGCGACACCACTTGGCTATTTAAATCAATTTGAATAATTTTATATCCAGATGGTGTCGTATAAATTAAGCGCTGGTTTAGCAAACCAACGCAATGATACTATATCAAATAGGAATTAAAAATCTAAGATTTTTAACTCTTATTTCATATAGTATCATTGAGTTAGTTTTGGTATTTGATATAGTATCACACGGTTGGCGGTCGGTAATTAAAGGAAAAACTGGGACCTTATCGAAAGAAGAAAGAGGTCCACAAAAAAAAAACATCTTTCAGATAATATAATGCAACACCCGCCTGAGAAGACACCATCTGAAATATGGCCGAGCCGCACTTTGCCAATCTAAATGAGATAAAGTTACCGCCGGAGTTTACACTATCCCGCAGATGGCTAAGCCGAACAAAAAAGTGTCATCAATTAGTGCAAACAGATTGAAAATGGTTTCGTTGGAGACGACCTGTGACAATGGAGCCATGTTTAACCAAAGATGAATATGGAAAAATTTCCGTCATTACCTTTACAAATTATCATAATTAGAAGATAAACATACAAAAGTAATAATTATGCTATATTACGTGTGTAAAATTCAATTTGATATTTTGCAAGGGAGGTTCAGGAGGTTCATTGTTAGAGAGACATTTAATAAATTAAAACATATTAATTTTATATACGCATAGCTAGGTGTTATTGCTATCAAATTATATACAAAACGTCTAGATATGACTTACGTGCATTTCATTGAATTTTCTATTATGAATAATTTTCTTTCAAGGGATTTAAATTTAAACATTTCTTATTTTTCTTATTAATAGTTGTTTAAACTTTTACTTGCTATACTTGCTTAACTGTTTAAACTTTTAGTACACTTGTTTCCTTTTAATTTTAGTAAGTTTCAGGCGCGTTTGTAAGGGGGTTTAAACCTCCCGCCCCCACCCTCCCGGCGACACCTCCCGAAATGTCAGCAAAGTCGTAATTATACTTGTAAGGACGTTTTCAGTTCGCCCCCCCCCCCACACTCGAAAATAATTTTGCGTACGCCCCTGCTAAATTTGTATATACAGTGCCACCTCGATAATCAGGATCTCATTAAACCGCAGTCTTCGATAATCCGGACAAGCATTTCTATAGCATTGTGTTCTTTATAATCCGGATTTGATAGTACTTGGTAATCCGGACCTGCGGGTTTAGAAGTCTACTTCATTTAAACTACATGGGAAAATTGAAAGCGATAGTGAGGGATTCCCCTAACTTCCGATCTAATACATCTGGGATTCACACAAACAGTATGTGCCTTTGACCTACGTGCCTACGTGCTATTTTACTTTATGTGCTACAATATAAGTATGAAACGTTTTTTATACGTACCTACATATTAAAATGCCTTCTAAAAGAAAACATATTAAACTAACAATAAAACAAAAGTCGGATGTATTAGAAAGACTAGTTCGTGGTGAAAGTGAAAAAGTGTTGGCAAATGAATACGGAGTAGTAATTCAGATATAAAAAAGCACAATTTCAGATATAAAAAAGAAGAAAGGGGAACTCAAAAGGTATGTATAACTCATTTTAAAGATCATTTTGGACACTTACTAGGTCCTGGTGCCAGACAAACCTTAGGAAAAGCCGAATATCCAAGAAATGGAAACTCGTTTGTATGCATGGTTTTGTACGATCACGGCACGTCCCAATTTCCTACGAAATTTTATCAGGCAAAGCAAAACAGTTTTACACAGAAATGTACGAAAATGATAATTTTAGAACTAGCAGAGGCTGGATTTATAACTTCAGAAAAAGACATGGTCTGCGTGCTTTAAAAATTTGTGGCGAAAAACTGCCCAATGATGAAAGTGCCGGCGATCCTCTCCTAACTTCATTCGCAGATAAGATAAAAGCGGATCCAGCGGATTCATCTGCGGATTCATCTGCATTGTGTATTTGAGACCTACTCAAATATACAATGCAGATGAATCCGCTCTGTATTGGTAAATGTTGCCTGCAAAAACTGTAGCTCGTTCTCAAGAAAAGATCGCACCAGGTCAAAAAAAAAATAAGCAAAAATAAGCAAAGAACCTTTCTAGTATGTTGCAATGCTGAAGGATCACAAAAATTAATGCTGTTAATGATAGGAAAGGCAAAAAATCCGAGGGCTTTTAAAAACGTGAGAATACTTGTTGATTACAAATCATCTGCCAATGCATGGATGACTACGGCAATTTTCTTTGACTGGTTTCATCATTCTTTTATTCGTCAAGTCAAAAGTCATTTAAGAAGTCTCAATTTACCTGAAAGAGCCCTGCTAATCATTGATAACGTCTCGAGCCATGGACCTATAGAAGAACTCACTAATGAGGATGGACAATTTACAACATTATTTCTTCCCCCAAATTGTACTGCACTTTTGCAGCCTATGAACCAAAATGCAATCAGACTGGCAAAATTATTTTATCGGAAAACTTTTTTAGCCCATATTTTATCAACTAACGAAGAACACGTTATTAGGTTATTAAAAAGCATTAACTTAAAAGATGCTGTATGTCTACTATGCAATGCATGGGAAAAAGTCTCCTCTGAAGTCTTGAAAACGTGCTGGCACAAAATTATGGCTTACATGGCAGATACCAACCCAGACACTGAATATGATGCTGAAGATCTGATTCCTCTGAATGAATTGCGGCGCAATCTGCTTTCCATTAATAAAGAAATGAACGGTAATGAATGGCGTATATTTCTTCAGAATTAAATTTTCTTTTAGTATTTTTTTTTTTGTTAATTCGTAAATATTTAACAGATGTTTCAGATATGCTCAATGTTCTGACTGAGCAGAATCTCACGAACGTAGAAATATGTAATTGACTCGAAAATGATGAAGATTTCTTACCACTGGAAGACATAGCTGTTACAGATGAACAACATGAGAGTGATAATGAAGGTTCAGAGTTAACCAGGCTGTTAAGAATGATGAGGCAGTTAAAAGTTTCAATGTGTGCACGAGGTGGGCAGAAGAAAATAATATCCCTCTAAGTGTTGTTCTTGTACTTCAAAGATTAAAAGAAATTGCTTTTATGATGAATCAGAAAAGGGTCAAGCAAACAAAAATTACAAATTTGTTACAAAATAAGATAAAACTTAATAAGATATCCTTCTATTTTAAATATTTTTTATCTATACCATTTTTTAGTTGTTTTGTATTAAATGTTTCGTTTTTCAATATAAAAAATGTCCTGCTTCAATAATCCGAATTATTTCCTAATCCGGAGCACCGCTGTTAAAATTAGTCCGGATTATCTAGATGACACCGTATTGTTAATTATTTATAAAAATAAACGAGTTAATTTTTAGCGTTATCATTAAGCACCTCGCATCTTCTTTTTACCTAATTTTAAATTCCAAGAGTTACTGTAATAAATCTTGATTGTTTGTGCAGTTCTTTAAATTTTTATTATATTTAATATTTTATATTATTCAAGCATTATTTAAGTACAATTCTTTTTTTTTTAATTGTGTTGATTTAATATTCTTTCTAACCTGTCACAAGTGCGATAGATTTTTAAATTATAATTCTCAATTGTTCAGTACATTTTCATTTAAATGTTTATACATGTAAACCTGAAATTAGTAAATTAGTGTAAAAATTTGAAATATGGCAATGTCGCATTATATTCAAGCTCTAAATGGCATCGCCATCAAATCATATTCATAATTACAAAGCAAACACGATACGAACCATGAAATTCCCCTGACACTAAACGAAGGCGCTCACAGCAGCAAGCACCAGACGTCTGGTGTTTCACATATTATGTTTCACAAACGGATGCATTTCACAAAACCCAACCCATATTGTTTTGTAACGTCCAATGAAGAGAGGGCAATAAAGACGCTAGCGGCTAATCGGAAGCGTCTGCGTCGATATACGCCTCCGACATTATTGTCGAAATAGAAGGAAAGGAAATAGAGCGACGCCCTCAATTAATTGTCGCGTACACTTTGAAAATCGGCATGAGAATGTAGTTTTCTATCGGTTAGAGATGAACGTTGGCGTCGATTGTGTTTTTAGATAGATCTAATCGCGCGGTTTGGATTTTGGAAAAGATTATTTGGTTGCGTATGCCAAACTTTCAAAACGACGCTAAAAAGTGGACTGTAATTGGCTTTTATCTATTCGTGTTTTTAATAAATATTGTTAGTGTTAAAAATTCTATTATTAAATGAATATTTTTATGATTTAAATCAAAGTTTATCCACTTAAAAGAAAATTACAGTTTAATATCAAAAAATAAGCTTTGCAAACAAATCAAAGATTGTTAAAACTTTGAAAGCAATTCAGCCCACTGGGTTTTACCGAGTGATCAAGAACGTACGGAATGGTACTTTAAATTCATAAAAATTCTAATATAAATACCAAATGTACAGTGGTTACATTAATCAAAATAATTAGATTTATATTTAAATCCAAATACTTTGCCAAGTAACATATCAATGTCAAATGGCTTGTTTGCTAATAACTTTTAAATTAAAGAACCTTATATATCATATCTAGGTGCGCTAGATGCTTTTACGTTATACGATACATGTATATACTCAAGTTGGACAAATTCTACTCATTAGTATGAGTATGATTAATGAGTATGAGTAGTATAAGTGTAAACAGTACCCAAAACATTTAAGTATAATGTACTCCAAGAATACTCTAAAATAAGAGCGTATCATATGTGCTTAAAAAATATAAGTAAGATGTATGTGAGCAACTGGATTAAAACTGGTGCAGAGGTTAAGTTGTGCAAATATTAATTAGAGGCTCCATCAATTTATGTAAGAGAGAGAGAGAGCGACTCAAACTGATTTACACATACGCTGAACCCGAATATTTTTATTTATTGCTTAAATATAATTGACTTTTCAATAAAATAGCTGTTGACCTTTTTCAAATAAAATTTACCATTAACTAGTGTTCTAATAAATGACATTTATCTAATGTTAAGTATTTTAATGTTGTTGAAGAACAAGCTTACTAAATATTAAAAGTAAAGGCGCATGAAGTACGACTTCGCCGCATATCTGTAGCTATGCGTGTCTATGCTAATGGAATTATTACCCTACACAACTAATAAGCTAATCTATTTGAATGGAAGAGTTATAAATCATTTTTATCAAATAATCTTTATTTGTTACTCAATATTCATATTGTCTCCTCCAAAGTAATCCCCATAGGACATAATGCACGTCTTCTAGCGTTTTTTTTTTTCAACTCTTTGAACCAAGCCTAAAATTCAATTTATGATATGGCGTTTTAATTGCGTAGCGATTCTGTCCTGATCTCGTGAAAATCGGCAAAACGTTGTGATTTCATGGTCTTTTTCATCTTTGGGAATAGAAAAAAGTTGCTGCCTGCCACGTGCGTGGTAAATACGGAGGATGGGGAATCATAAAGTTATGGCACAATTGATGTCGAAGAAAATATTGAGCCTTCACATTCCAACAAACTTGGCGAGCTTTTCTCGATCTTAATTCTCCAGGAAGCTTCTATTGTGAAGTTTGGGGCTTAGTTTCGACGTCATATATATCCATACACCCATATTTCGTCACCAGTTATTATTTGTTTGAGCTATTCTGGATTATCGTCAATTTCATTAAGCAACTCATGAGTAGCGTCAATTCGACACTGCTTTTGATCGAAATTCAACAATTTGCGACCTCATGCCCAGAACATCTGAAATAATAGGTTGACATGAGCCAAATAAAATGTCATTATCTTCAGCAATTTCTCTGATAGTGATTTGGTCGATCTCCATAACTATTTTTTTCACCTTTTCGATGTTGTTAGCAGTCCTTGATGTGCTAGGACGACCAAGGCGCTCATCATCTTCGCGGCCCTCTTGGAAACGCTTGTACCACTTTTAAATGCTTGCTTTATTCATAGCAGAATTACCCAACGTAACATTTAATATTTCCAGCATTCTGCTGCACTTTATTCTTAACACAAAATTTAATGCAAATTCGTTGTTCCATTTTTTCACAAGTAAAAGTCGCCGTGATACGAAAACACAAGTAACTTTTTTGAGAGCAATAAACTAAGTAACTAATATGGCTGCAGTTATCAACATATATTTGAGGACATATCTACCAACAAACCAACAATAAAAATTTCACAGTTGGACTTCTACAACCCACGAAATTTAAAAATTCCACGTATTATCTGAGCATGCCTCGCATAACATATAATATAATACCTGTGAAATAAAAATAATTTCTTTCAAAATAACTTTAAGGATCAAAATAAACAAATTTAAATTTTTCAAAGTAATAGTACTCAGCATTTATCAATGTTTATGGACATGTATTTTTTTTATACAACGGGTGAGGGCTTTTTATGCAATTTGTTCTTAACTACTAGACCGATTTAAATATATTTTGTGGTTAAAACTCAGAAAACTTTTTCTACATCTAGAATCATTATTTATTTATCATATTTGTTTATTTATCTTTTGTTTATTTCTTTTTTGACATTTGTTTATTTATCATGAGGCTGTGCATATATACTCTACATTGTATCTAGTAGATACCACTGACATATTTTCAATAATACGCGACGTTGCAACGTTTATAATTTAAAAAACATTTAGCTTAACACAAAAACTATTTAAGCTAGAAAATTCAAATAAACGTCGTTCAATAGCTTGTATAAAGCTCTTTTGCTTTCATTTCAACCAAAAATATAACCCTGTATATAATAAAAATTTATTATATACAGGATGTGTACTTTCTAATAGCTACAGTATTGCTATATCCTAAAGCAGAAGAAATAGAGAAATGTTTAAATAAGAAAAAATGTAGATAATTAAAAATCAAACAAATAACAAACATCAAATTTCAAATTTTCAGAGCCGTATTTAAAATATTCACAATAAACAATTTTTATTTCCGATAATATTCAAAGACTTGGTGCATAAGTAACAGACTTAAGTTTACCGTCAATACTTACATATATAATACAACGTTTCGTATCTACGTAGATATCATCAATATTATTTTTGCAAATACGGCCCCAGCCTTTTTTTCATTGAATCGTTTCAAAATTGTGCTCTAAATATAACCCTATATGATTGAAAGTCATTTTTAACATGTTCTGTTGATTTCAATATGGTTCTTATTTTTAAATCCGGACCTGCCTCGATTAGTTTCAGTTACGATATTTTTAGTTTATCAGGATAAAAAAGGAACGCAAAATATTTTAATCAAAATTACTTAATTTTTAGATCAGTTTGATTAACATTTTGCAGGTTTTTTGTCTAAATATATCATAATTGGAGCAAATCGAGGTAGGTCCGGCTCTAAAAATGAGAACCATCTTGAAATAAAAAAAATTGTTACAAATGATTTTTAATCATACAGTGTTGTATTTAGAACAGTATTTTGAAACTATTCGATGAAAAAAAACCAGGTCCGTATTTAAAAAAGGAATATTGATGGAGTCTATCCAGTTACGAAATGTTGTATTACATAAGTGTTGACAGTAAACTTATGTTACTTATGCAACAAGAAAATACTTTAAAATTTTGTTTTTTGTAAATATCTACATTTATCCTTATTTAAACGCTTCACTATCTCCTACTTTAGAAGAAAGCAATACTGTAGCTATTAGAATGTAGACACCATGTATACAACAAAATTGTTTTTATATTTTTAGTCCTGATCCTTTTTTATTAGAAAATCGTTCAATATTTTTATAAATCGTGTAATTGCTAGAGAATGTTCAAAAACAGACGATTCCAGTCCGAAGTAACGATTACAGTCGATTTCTTTTTCGATCAAATCGTAAAAAAATGTAGCATTTCAAAAAACTTCGTTTTTTTGAAAATTGAAAAAAAAAATGAAACAAATGAAATAAAGCGATAACAGTTTTTTTTTCTCATTAGAATAAAATTTAAAACTATTTACACCACCTATAAAACTTAATGAGCGTGACAAAACGATTTGTAAACTAATAATTTTTTAGAATATATAATCATTTTAAAAACATATAAATAGAAAATTCTGAATTAATATTGAAGTAATAAATGCATAAGTGACTCATAATGACTATGATGATGATGCAACGTATCGTGGACGCGAGCCGCGTACCTCCATCAACAACGGTTCGCGAACATGACGATCGCAAACAATCCGAACCCGATCCGGAAGACGAGGAAGAAGATTCGACTAAAGATACAGAAACATGTGAGAAACAGAGCGAAATAGATGATATGGATGATCGTGACGCGAATGAAGATGGAGATATAAATATTGAAGTCAATGTGGAAAGTAGTGATGGTGATACATCTAGCCAATGTCCAGTTGATTTAACTCGACCTTCCGAAGAAGTCAAATATCGGCCAAGGCCAACAATATTTACACCTTACGTACTTGAAGATCGACGATCACTTGGATCCCATCCCTCCAGTTTCACTCCGTACGCTTCGAGTGAAGGCGGTAGCGCGAAAAGTGAGCAGCGTGAGGATTCTGCAAGTCCTCCAAATACCGAACCAACAGTAGGAAATGTGCGTCCGCATGTCGGTGGACGATTAGCATTTTCCGTAGATAATATTCTCGATCCGAATAAATTTACTGGTCGACACCATTCGCATTTGTTCGGTGGAATATTTGTGGGAAGTGGGACTGGGGGTTCTAGGGACGGAAGTGCGGGAGTGTGTTATTTCAGACCCACAACGGTTAGTGGTGAGGATGTGGGTCGATTAGGTCATTCACTCGGATCTGATTTTGATGAAAGCGATACAGGTAAAGAATATTTTATCTTACTTTGAATTTTAAGATCATTTTGTTCAAATAGAAAATTATTAACGGAAACAGTTTATACAGGGCGAGTCATGAGCACACATTCCTACCCGATATAGAAGACCTTAGTTAGACAGAACACAAAATGACCATTTGAGAAAGTGACAATTTGTTTAACTTACATAAGAATCTGTGTCTAAAAACATTTATGGAAAATTATACAGAAATGTATAGAAAACTGCAGAAAGAAACAAAAACGCAAAAGATCTTTAACTGTGCGTAAAACTCAAACTTTTTATTAGCTGCTAAAGGTAATGATCATAAGAACTTAGAAGTTAGCTGATTATAGACAAAGACAATAGATTTGGACAAGAATTAATATTATTATTTTGTAGAGAGACCATAGAATTAACTAAATACATAGAATTAATTAAAATATAAGTAGATATTTTTCGTGCCTTTGACGTTTAGTGCGAAATGTAGCAGGCATGGAGGGGTGGGGGCAATTATAAATACGATGGCAGTTGCTTCACTTTCTAAATCCAGGATTGTTTATAATTTTTTGCTCCTAAAAATATTCCGTATATTAGGTATATTATTTATTCGTCATAAAATAAAACACAGATAAGCAATTGTTTTTGTTTCCTCGTGTTTAAATGTTTTACAAATTCACTACAGAGATCTTCATTGCAGGAATAAGAATAGTTGAACATAGTTTGAGTGGATTTTAGAGATCTTCATTACAGGAATAAGAATAATCCGAGTTTGAATACCTTGAATGGATTTTAAATAGTGTCTCAACTTAAATACTTTCCTAGATACAGTCTATTATTATTTGAAACGATAGATTAGTAAAATTATAGATTGATTGGTGAGGGAGGTACACATAGTGGGAATGAAAAATGTAGGAAGTGGCAGACAGAAGAACATATGGGTAATTAGAAGATTAAGAGAAAAATGTTTGAGTGGATTGGGTGGTGGCTATATAGACCGTGGAAAAAATGATGGAAGGCAAGGAAGTGATTATTGAGATAGTAGAGAGAATGAAAGACATACAGAGGCAGGAGAGAAATGAAAAAATAAGAAATAGTTAATTAAATTGCAAGTATAGGTGGATAAGAGCAGAGGAAGGGATGCCAATATATTTACTATCTGGGCTTAGTATGGGCGAAAAAAGGATGATTGCAAAGGTATATGGGTGCGGATGTGGATGTGAAGAATATGGTAATAGATATTGGAGGAAGGAGCAAGAGAGGAAAGCGGCTGGAGATAATGCAAAGAATGCAGAAGAAGATAATAATGAGAATGTGACTTGGAGGAAGGGATTAGAATAAGAAAAAAAATGACGGAATAAAGATAGAATGGTGTATATGGTAATGTAAGATGTAATACTGATAGTAGAAAATATATGAATGAGGGATAAATCTTAGGAGGGTAGTAGTGGTCCAGGGAGTTGAGAGGAGAGAAGAAGGAGTAGGAAATGACATATTGGAATAATATTAGCATTCGAAGAATAATTGTTGTTTATAAAATTATAGTTTAGTTTGTTTTTAATTTTAGGATTATTTAAGATTGTTGTTCAAGATTTGTACTCTTGTTTTTTGATTTGTACTGATTTATTTCTACTTTACTGTTCAAGATTTGTATGGTGCTATATATATTATATAGATAAAGGTTTCATTCATTCATTTTGAAAGTTTTCTATGTCCCCTTACACTAATGTTACAACCATTATTATGGTTTAACAATAGTAGATATGGAATCAAATATGTTACATTTCATGAGATTTATAAACTAGAACTATTGCAGCTTGTCAAATCTCATTGCTAGTTCCGGATGGATTGTAATTTCGTAAAGGACGAATTTTAAGTTGGGGATGGACGTAAACTAAACAACTCAAAACGAATATTGACTATTGGTTCATAAATTCACTGGGTTTTACCTACTAGGTTGACTCAGCGGAAATAGGGTTGCTCTTGTAATAATATGTGCAAAAGTGAATATTACACCAGAAGAAGAATCTGGTATACGTTGTTTCTTCAGTTTAGTTATTTTTTTTAATTTATGCAAGACCATTCTTCTTTCCGAACAAATTGTACTGGCTACATAATATCGGTGACAATAATTTCTATTTCAATAAACTTTATTGCATAGTCTACATTTCCTTTCGTTCCTTTGCATATACTACTTAACAGGTTGTAGATATAGAGGTTCGTCTCTTTTGTTTATACCAACAAAATTTATACCAGGAAATCTTTAGTAGCAATAAGCTAGTCTTTTTGTTGAGATAAAGTCTATAAGATAATATCAATTAAAAAGCGATTCTTTACTCTAAACGAACGGGAACGATTAGGTAAGAAATGGTACGTCAGGTCGATTTATATTAAACTGTCCATCTTCTCTATTTATTAAATTTCGTATATTAAAAATGCCGCGATCGAAAAAAGTTTCGACAGAAGTACGTGATATAATTATGAATGAGAAACATTATTTTGAGAACGAGAAGAATGCTGGATATCCCCTTCTTTCTCTTAGTACTGTTCAGCAGACAACTGTAGACGCATTAAAAATAAGTCGTCAGACGGTCTGGAAAGCTTGCTCACAAAAAGAACATTCTCCGTCTTCAAGATGTCAGCGAAGCAAATAGATGTAAGCCAAAAACAGATGACTTAAAAAATCCAGTAAAATGGAAATTAAAATATTTTATTTATAACATATATCGAAATTCTAAAATCATAACATTAGATAAACTACTTTATCAAATAAATGAAAAGCAGATGTGTGAAATTTCAGGGACTTCACTTTGGAGACTATGAGAATGTTTGGGATTTCGATAGAAAAAAATTGATAGAAGGAAATATTTATGCGAGCAAAGTCATGTAATTGGCAAGAAATTTGGAGATCTTCGAAATTATGTGAAGAACCTGAAAAGTGAACTGTGAATCCTTTGCAGTTTCTGTTTTTGGATGAAAGCTGGATTTTTCAGAAAGAAGACATTTCAAAATAAAAACTTGGACAAACGATAGCTGTACAACACAAGTGTCTACTAATAACAAACATTATATTTTTTAAGTGCAGGTTGTGCAAGTGGCTTTATCGAGACTTATAATCTAATATTTAC
>WYDF02208547.1:0-21399 GCA_009867245.2 Adranes taylori | reverse complement strand
TGAGGATCAATTTTGAAAGAAAAGTCAGTTTTCAAAATTTTCGAAGTTTTTATCAAATTTATTTTTGCTTCTTCAGGACAATTCTTATTTGACTTTTAATGTCACTGAAGAAGCAACAATAAATTTGCGTAACATGGCCAATTTTGAAAACTGACTTTTATTTCAAAAATTGATCCTCATCCCATCAAGAACTATCTTCAAATTGAAGGTTAATATATTATATAGTAAAAACATTACATATATTGTTCTTTTGACTATGGGGTCCCGTGGACCCCACAAGACTTAAACCATTTGTTTGACCTACCAGACCAACTGAAGGTTAAATTAAACAGTGAAGAGAACATGCTAATTATTAAGAAAAATGCAATGATGAAAAAACTTTTTAAAAAAATTGACGATCCGTGTGATGAGGAGACAACTTATGTAAATTCGTAAAGAATATTAAATCGAAACAACAGGATAATACTCGAATTAAAAGTGAAAGTGGAAATACTGCGTATGATGACAAAAGCAAAGAAGAAACTTCGGAATGAAACTCTTCCGGAGATAAAAAGGGCCATAATAGAAATTACAAAAATTAAATTAAAAAACACAATTTTCAGTAATAGTCAAGCATCTTAATAATAAAAAAGCTTTAGGAGAGGATTTGATGCCAAATATATTATTGAAAATGCTTCCCCAATGAATGATGGACCACTTGACTAGAATTATAAATGAAATCATCAGATGCAGTCATTATCCACAAAGTTGGAAAATACTATTATTGTTACGTTATATAAGAAGGAGAAAGATCCGTCATCACCTGTTACTTCTTAATAGTTTAGCTAAATTAACCAAAGTTGTTCTCAAGAAAAGAATACGAGATTTTGCTGAAAGGAATTATATTCTGCCACTTGGTTTTCAGTTTTCGTAGTAATTTTGGACAAAAAATTACGTTTGACAAAAGAAAAAGATTCACCTCATACACAGCACTATTGGATGTAGAAAAAGCATTTGATCTTGTATGGAAAGATGGACTTATATTTAAGAAGTGGGCGTACAAGTTCCCGATAGAATTAATCAAGACTACACAATCATTTCTTAATAATAAATCATTTCAAATTAAAGTTGGTTCAGTTAAATTGTCAAAAAATAGCAGGTGTACCACAGGGTTCATCTCTTTCTCCCGTACTTTTTAATATTTTTGTTAGCAACATGCCATCTCTTGATGATGATAGAAACACCAAAGTGATACAATTTGCCGATGATACTGCGGCAGTCACCGCGCATTTTATTCCAACAGTAGCAAGAAAAACTCTTGAAAGAATTTTGTTATATTTCAAAATTCTGCAAAATTTGGAAAATTAGAATTAGCCCAGATAAAACGGAAATTATCAAAATCGATAAAAATAAGACAATTAATATCCCAGCGAATTTTCAAGGAAGAAAGGTTTCCATCTAAACTATGATTGCGAGTTATGGGCATTAGGCTCTCATAAAGCTAAGGAGAGGAACTATAGCACAAAATAAAATTACAAGGAGAGTGGATGGTGCACCATGGTATATAAGAAATAGTGAAATTAAGGAAGCATCAAAGACGCCTATAATGCATGAACTTGCAGCAAGCACGAGGGCTGATATGATGTCGGTGCGAAGGCATGCGCGAGTATTAAGGCCTGAACACCTCTAAGGTCGAAACCCGTTCGGCTATGACTAATCTATAATGAGGCACGAACGCCAAGCGAGGACCCAGCTAGCGGTAGGCAATGAATTTCTTAGTCGCGCATAGTTTCGGCAATAAGCCTATTGGTTATGACGATTGCGTTGACACATTGTTCATAACCGAGCAGTCTCTGATCCCAGGCACCTAGTTGACGACTGGACAGCCCACGGTTCGCGGGTGGTGCTGTTAGTAAGAGAGCTGAAATTTTGCAGCGATCTGTTGAGGCCTACCTACACACCGTGCCGAAGGATCTTTATTTTTTATTAGAATCTCGATGGATTACATCTAACTATGAATGCATAATTATGTGAAGAAAGGGAACTATATATTGAATAACATTTTATATAAGATTTAATCTATAACATGCAATTATGATATACTTATTAAAGATTTTATAACAGTAAATTCAAAGTGAACTTCCTGAGAAAAGTTATTAATATGCTTTTTCCAATAATGCTTTTTCCAAATTATGAACTACACCAGTTTACTGTAGCTTATGTTTGTTGATCGGTTCCGTGACCGTAATCATCCAGTGTCTTAAGACTATTTACTATTATAGTTATTTACTAATATAATTACTTATTTTTTTGTTATTTACTTAGCCCTTCGATTTTTGTTTTTTACTATTATTATATAGCTCTTATCAGTTGTACTTTTTAAAGATTCAAGGATAAGGATCTAAGGATCATGTTAGAGAAGATATCCAGAACTTGGCTTCTGATATGTAATCAAATATAAAATTTAAATAATCCTACAATATTGTAAAAGAAAATAACCTATCGGGATTACCACATAGTAATCTCGAGCGGGCAAGGCACTCCAATCATGTCCACAATGTTGTGGTAAAGATGGTTAAAGAAAGGTTATCCAAAGAAAAAGGTTACAAAATAATGCTTAGTAAGTAAACGGAAATAAAAAATATATTTCTGAAATATATCTTTAAAATATATTTCTGAATATAGTTTGGAGGAATAAATTATATTTGTTACACAAATTATAAATCTAGACGTATATAAACTATTTTAATTCTTAGATTAATTTCAAAATTCGTGCGCAAATCACGTGCTATCTCGCGTTTAACTGACCTGGCGCGCGAGAATACATACGAGTGGAGGCTGTGAAATTTTGTAGTAATTAAGATATTTGTTAGCAAGCGTCACGAGCTAGAGTCTATCACAGTTTCTCAAAATCTTGGTGAGCCCGTCCGTTTAAGAACCACTTGTCTAAAGGGTATAATAAAAACATATGTTGTAACAGTAGAATAACATATATATTTCTATTTGAAAAGTTTACAGTCTACACATAAGTGTATTTAAATAAAACAAAAAATATTGCACTATAAATTATTACCTACAGAAAATCCTTTCAATACGTAATTAATGTAAATTGCACATATAAATACAGATGTGTCAAACAAAAAAAGTTGGTCAAAGAAAAGCATAAATAACTTTTGAAATTTTATGCGTTTAGTTACTGTGGCAGTAGCCGTAAAAAAATATCATTTTCAATCTTTTTCGGCAGAAAGGCATATTTTTCTACATATGTAACGAGCTAACTAAGCACTTAGTGTCACCAGCTAAAAACGTGCGAGGGAAAAGTGGTCTAGAAGCGCGAGAAACGGCATGAGGAAGAAGGTTATAGTAGTCGACTATCCGACATATGTGACAACTCTCCATTCCGCCACAATGAATCACAAATTTAATCTCGTAAATGGACGCCACCACTGAGTTCGCCAAGCTCAAGTCATGACGCGCCGCGACAACGTTTTGTAGCGAATCGTATCGTGTCATAAGTGTCGCGGTTCTTGGCTTCCTACCGATATTTTTCATATTTGTTTCCCCAGTGACGGATTTTATACAAAAATATTAATTCAGCATGATAAATTAATAATATAGTATTTCTTGTTAGTAATTTAGGGTTTTAAGTTCTTCAAACTTTCTCCCCATAATTGGAATTCTTCACATTTTGCTATAAATTTCTACCAATAACTATATGTAAATATATACTAACAAAGTTTAGCCCACCCTCTGAATACAACAGTTTATTAAAAGTGATAAGTGAATCCGCTAAATTGAGTTTCCGTCACTCATTCCCATTCATTAAGTAAATTGTTTTGTTGGAAAAAAGATAAAAATGATTGCCCTTCTGCTCGTCAAGTTTATCTTCGAAATGTAAGGGAGCAAACACATTGAAAATAAATCTCGCCGTTCCCTATCATCAAACTGGTGCAGAAGTAAAAAAGTGTAAAAGAATCCAGTCCTCCCTAACTCGTTAAATGTTTTCATCGGTAGGTGGATTAAAACAATTACTATGTTTGGACATAAAAATGGCCTTGCATTATAATTCATCATGATAATGTGAGCTCATTTTGAACATTCTGGCAATCTGGAAGATCAGAACGGAAAGACCAGAACAATATTGAGATCAGGACATCTCCTCTTCCAAAACAACTCAATTAACAATGCACACAACGCAGGAGTAGTTATCATGGTATACAGAGATCTAAAACACCTAACAATTAAGACATGCTCCATATCAGAAGGGGACTCTACATATTGATCAAGTTAAGTTAAGTGATTCTACAAGTGATCCAGGCCTACGGGACAACCAATGCAGCAAAGCAGGAGGAAGCCGAACACTGCTACGAGGATCTGATTGCTGCGGAAGGAGTAGAGAAGACCAAGTTTATCGGAATGATGAGCGACTTCAATGCAAAAATTGGATATAGGAAACCAATGGATCCTGCATACATAAGAACATTTGACTTGGACATTAGAAACGATAGGCGTCAAATGCTGCATTATTACCTCAGCACCAACGGCCTCTATTGTATGAGCACCCATTCAAGAAGCTGCCTCAAAGGACGTGGACATGGGAAAGCCCAAATAACTTAATCAAAAATGAGACTGACTCTATTCTTACCAACAGCAAATCAATTTGCAAGGACGTCACCATTTTGAATCGATTCGACACTGGGATTACTGACTGGTCAGAGCAAAATCACTATCAATACGGGACTTGAAACACGTAAGCTAGTAAAAAAGCTTTTATT
The DNA here is from genome assembly GCA_009867245.2 of Adranes taylori. Lineage (NCBI taxonomy): Eukaryota > Metazoa > Arthropoda > Insecta > Coleoptera > Staphylinidae > Adranes > Adranes taylori. Next base: position 16,645 of record WYDF02208547.1, on the reverse strand, counting down.
CGACTTCGATAGAATTGGATCAAAAACAACTCAAATACCAAAAGATTGTCCGAACAAAGCTGGAACCAACGGAAACTCTCGGAATCTGTGATCTTAGATGATTTATCAACGAGAATTACCAATAGCATCCAAGTAGCTACGAAGAAAACTTATACCCAAGCCAAACCATAGAACAACAAATTGAGTGCTAACATTATGGCCCATTCTTCTGTGGGCTTTCCCACGGAAGAACGTCGGGATATGGACAGAGAGAATACTGGTTACCAAAGTATCAGCAAATAGGAATCTAGCAAAGAAGTCCGAAAAGATCTAAGGGCACACAACACCCAACTGGTTCATTGCATTATCGCCGAAAACGCCAACATGCGAGTACTGAAATCTAAAATGGCTCGAGGACCAACCCAAAACTTTAAGATCAAGAACGAGAAGGGTGAAATCGTCAGTGAAAAATCTATTATCGCCACCATTCAAACTTTTCTACCGTAAACTATACAGTAGGCCTGACCAATAAATTTGACTGGTACCAACCAGCTGAACAAACGGGATACAGAACATGTTTTAGCACGATGATTTATCATAGGTCATGCATATGATGATCGAGGAGATAGCGGAATATAACATCCTTTTATACATGGCTTCATCATGGCTTCATCTGATTCAATTGAAACATGGGCAGTATTGGCGGCAATGGACGAGCCGAAAATTTACTCTGGATGCTCCAATCTTATCCAGCTATACTACGAGAACGCTCCACTCCAAGTTAAAACGAAATCACAACGAGAAGATGACTTAATCACAGAGAGAATCTAAATCGAAAATGCGACACAATCTTTTCGAAGTTGTTCACCCTGCCTCTAGAGAACGTTTTCAAAGCTCTCAAATGGGAAGAAAAAGGCATAAACATAGACGCCATGTATACGAGCCAACTAAGATTTACCGACGATATCGTCCTCATAAATAGCAACCCTGAAGGGCTGAATAAAATGCTCGAACATCTTAATGAGCCTCAATAAAGGTAAGCCTGTAGAAAAGCATGCAGAAGGCTGTAGAAGAAGATTTTCAGCTCTGACATAACTCAATGTACGATTAAACAAAAACTCTGGAACTGGTCTTTGCTCTGCTTCCTCCAGCATTCTTTGTATTATTCGCTCCTCTGTGAGATTTTCCCCTAGGACCTTTTCCAGCTCCTTTCTTTCTGATTCCCAAGCAGGACAGCTTATCATTGTGTGCGTTGCATCACTCCTCTTGGCTCTGCACTGCTTACAAATGTTGTTACCGGACTTTCCTATTCTCTTCAGATAGGCTTGGAATTGTCCGTGTCCCGTTAACATTTGTGTCAGCCAAGAGCTAAGTTCTTCGTGTTTTCTACTTGTTGTTAAGTCTATGTTGGCTATTAGTCTCCTGGTCCAATTTCCAGCATTGTATCCCTGCCATCTTCGGGAAACTTGAACAATGCCTATTAACTTCAACAGATAACTATACGAGTCTTGTGTGTTATCGGTGGGAACTGAAGACCTGGAAACGAAAACGCTCACATAAAGTAGTACCAAAAGACTTCGAGGTGTGCCAGAGAGGGATGGAAAGGGTGATGTTGGGAATTAGCACACGAAATTGAGTGCAAAACGAAGAGATCCGAAGACTCATCAAGGTGACGGCTGTAATAGGGCAGTGCTTGAAATGGCGTTGGGCAGGACACTTCGTAATTTAGGACAAGACGAGATGGCCGAAACAAATCGTCCAATACAAACCCAGGACTATAAAAAAGATCGTGGGAAGACGACAACTGAGATGCCTGGATAATATTCAGAGGGTTGTAGGAAAAAAGTGGCTACAGATCGGCATGGACAAGAAAAGAAGAAGGCAGGAATGGTTAATGACAAACTGAAGAAGGAAGAAGAACAATGTTGCTGACACACATCACGTCTAACACGATAAAGAAGACTTCGAATTTGATAGTCCATCGTGCGTATTCACTTGCCTTCTCCCTAGCGATTCCATTGCGTACTCAAATCTCAATCAACAATTGCATGCGCAGCGATATTTATCGCCGTTGAAGCTTGCACAAACCATGTGTTTAAAATGCCACATCCAGAGTAAAAACAAAAATGTTTTGAGAATTGCTCCGAACGCATGGAAAAGTATTTAAAGCTTAAAGGCCTAAAGGCTTAGTTTTTCTAAGAATGACGTAATAACCAGTCCTTGAATGATCCCATTGACACATTTTCTTCTGTTTTAAATATTATATTATTAAATATACAGAAGCTTCTTTTGTATTCTGTTTCTACTATACAAATATTATCTTAATGAATATAATTTCAGTAATTCCATATAATATTTATATACAGTCCTAAACAATCAAGACCGTTGACATAAGTACAACTGTTCCATCAAGGTTCCATAATCACGCCTATGTTATATTCTATGTAACATATACAGGAATTTTTTATTAGGGGTGGTCCTGGATAACTGGAAGGGTAGTGTAATTGTGGAAAGTAGGAGGAATGCGAATTTGCAATATGTCGTTGATACACCTGTTATTCCATCGTGTGAGAATTATTTATGTTATTCGTAACATAACTGGACCCAATAAGCAAAGATTACGGACCTAGTGTAACTTTATTTGCCAAAAAAAATAAAAAAAAAACAATAATTTTTTTTGTAATGCGGGACATATTTAGAAATGTGCTTTGCGACGAGATAATTTATTTTATCTCTCCATGCTATTTGTGCATAAATAAATAATGTCACATGTTTAATGTCTCGGCGAAGATTTGTAAATTCTATTGCATTTTTTGTGCTGTATTGTTCACGTTTACAATATTATACTTTTGTGTAAAAACTTTCATTATCAATTACAATGATTTCCATTTTAAATCTACTCCCCAAATTTTTGTTATTCAAAATCAAAGCTTCTTCGGGAGTAATTTTGCTCTAACATATTCTGCTCTCGCATATATATGGGAAAAACTTTAAGAGCTATGATATATTTAAGCTTGTAACAATATATTCTCGCTAGCTGTAAGAAGCATTCTAATTAGCATATGAAGAAATCCGGTACTGATATATACAATTCATATCTTAATGTATACGGACATATGTAGGATCTAGAGAGACAGTAAGGATGAAAATGGAGTCAGCCATATTGCTCGCCGCACATTTGTCATCGAACTGTATACCATAGTCGTTTGTGGAAACTTGAGGCAACTCGCTTTCAGGAGATTTTAAAAATGCTGACTACAGAATTTTGATATGTTTATTGAAGGAATGCACGTTTCATGGAAGTATTTATTATTCTAAATTCATATTAAACTGTAAAGAATACATCTCTTTACAGTATTATAATAATCAGTCAACTCGTAATTATGAAACGTAGCTATCGTCCAAAGTCTTTGTTAGTATACATATGAGGTGTTTTTCAGATCGGAAATGAAATCTTAATAGTTAAGATCAGTTAACTATTTTACCAAAAGTAACTACGCAATTTTAAAGGAAAATATATTATCAGTGGTGTCACCATACAAGTTTAATAGTTTGGGCAGTAGGGGAAGGTGTAACAAAGTTACTTATAAAATAAAAGAAAAATAAAAATAATTCGGGACAGCATATATAGAATAAGGTTCCGCATATTGAAATGTCTATCCGTATGTATTATTGTATGTATTAAATAAATAAATACTGATGGGATACCCTTTTCCTATCCTATTTTTAAAATAAAGATGTCATAACAACTTGCTAAGGGAAGTAAATTAATTTGGAAATTAATTAGTGCAATAAACATATAAGAAAGCATTATCAAATGTATTTTTCCGTTGTATTTAAATTAAAAGATTATTTAAAACGTATTTGTAATAATTTCCGTATCGATTTATAAATATATACAAACATGATAATAATTAATAACCGCTGACGCTATGAAATGATTTAAGTAGGGATTTCAGGGGTGCATATACTGCCATGTGATAGAGAGAGAGAGACAGATAGAGAGAAATGATCCTTGACCTTCTGTGTTAACGTACGTAACCATGCATGAATAGATATTATCGCTGATCGTTGGTACCCACCGAAATAATATTATATCTTTTAATTTCTGTTCTCCGTGAATTAGGTATTGTTAACATGTGACGAGTTTTACACGTTCTGTGGCAAGCAGCTAGAGATAAACATGGCTCTTGGCCTATAAATAGATGCGCGTAACGCATTTAAACACAGATCCTGATCTCATCGAGAAGACCAGATCAGTCAACCAGACGAGCCAACCAGCCGCATAAGCCAGTAACAGCCACACCATCAAGGGGTTCCTGTAAGTTTATTTGGAAAGCCATATTATTTAGATTACACTGTTTCCATTGTACCATTGCATGCGTTGATTAGCTTTCTTTGTTATACCGTATAATAGTCCGCATGCATGCATTTGAATGACCTTGCCCTTTCTTCTTGCCTAACCTATTCCTATGAAACTAGAGTGCATACTGCTAGCTAGTGAGCAGTGCAGTTAGTGCTAGTCACTTAGCAGCGGTAGAATCATTGCCCAGTACGACGTTACCCGCTAATAGTTTATTCTTTTCTTTCATTACCCGACAAGAGTGCATACTCGTGCGCAGTACAGTTAGTGGTAGTTACTCAGGAGCGGTCGTGTCAGTACAAATAGTGGTATACACCAGCACCGGTCACGTCAGTGCCCAGTACGACGTTACCGGATTATGGTAGTTGTGCATGTGGTGTGCTTGAAATTACCGCCATTTTCCGCTGCTCTCCGTACTATTATTTTGTCACCGCATTTAAATTTTGCTTTATCATAACTAATATTTCGCTAAACGCCGTTTTATTATTATTATTATATTATTATTGCACTATCGTTATGCTATGCGCCGTTTTTGCTTTGATCAAAATGTTGTTTTTTGTACCGTTTAATATAAGACCGCTTGAATACCGCTTATTTCAATTAGCATTCATTCATTTGATTTATTATTAATATTTAATGGCATATATATATTTTTTCTTTCTCCAATTGTTTATTTTGTGTAGAAGAACAATACACGGTTTTGTTAAAACTTTAATGCTGTTTCACTTATTAGTATTAAGTTCAGTTACAGGTACCCGCAAGATCTAGGGCACCTAGTTTACTTTCCACTGAGTTTATACTTGAGCCCTCAGAAAGCCACTGAGAAGATTCCTGAAAACCGAATTATTCTAATATCTACTTGCGCCATTATTGTGACAAACGCTTAAACCCCGGGTTATCAACCTCGCGAGTGGGAGTTCCGTTAGCATATGTATCTATAAGAGATAGTATGTCACAAAGTGGTTGTACCTTGGAAAAATTTTTAATTGCAATTTTTTGTTTTCAAGATTTTTCAATTTATATTCATATTATAAGCATGAATATAACGGGTATTTTTTTGACTATTAGAAATCATTTTTACTGAATTTAGATACATATGTTTGATATTGGTAATATAGATACAATACTTACCTGCAATTTGTCCCAAGGTACAACAAGGACTTGTACCTTGGGACAACACCAATTGTACATTGGGACATTTAGCAAAAATTAATAACATGTTTGATCTTATGTAATATATTATATTTTGAAATTTGTTTATACCTTATGACATATTATAAGATATAGAATCTAGGGAAAATTAAAATTGCTCCATTTGTCGTTCAGATCTTCCAAATACAGTTGAATTTGGTATTTTTTAATATGTGTGAATTGCACATCTAGTATATATCTTAGCTCTTCAGAAATTTATTGCTACCAATATTTTTTTTTGAGATACACAACCTCAAATTGTCCTTCACCTAAATCCTTTTTCATTTCTGCTATGTAATTATGTACAAACTTTTTCCCTTTTAATTCGATTAGAACAAAATCTCTCTCCAATATTGATATATCTTCTAATTTCTTTCCATTTCTATTTCCTTATTTAATTTAATTCTTCAACTATATTTAATAAATAAGTATCTTCATCACTACTGGAATACAGCAAAGTTATTTCAACACTGTCATCGGAACTTTCATCTTGCAAAACTTTTCTTGTCACTTTTTGAATCTTAGCTTAAGATTTTTACGCACGTCTTTTTGAATGTTCTATTTCTATCTAATTTTTTTCAGGGCGTTCGGTTAATATTCTCGACATCCCTTTTCTTCTACGTCCTGTGAGTTTTCTCTGTCTTGCTTTGGGATAAGATCTTATCATCTGGGGACTGATAATATTGTCTACTTCCCTTTGTGGAATACTTTGTGATTAATTGGAGGGTTCAGGAGCGTCAATATTTAAGAATATTCTTGTCCTACTTTATTTTTCAAGTCAGGAATTGGCCGACCTCTTACAAAATCAGCCAAGATTCGTCATCACCCAATATTTCCGTATTCAGAGGATAAATTCCAGTTATGGAAAATGTCTTTCTAATATTATGTTGAGTAAATGCTCTAGGGTAAGCTTTACCAACAATTTCTGCAATTTAGTACAGTTCTGCTAGGTCTGGTAGGGAATGTAAGTAAAACTACACCACTTGATTTTGCGAGATTAATTAGAAGAATTGATATATGACTATCATGTTTGTCGAATATCATCAAAACCTGGTTCTCTTTAGTTAGTTTTACATGCTCAATAAAATGCCCATGTATTGGATGAACTTTTCTTCATTACACCACCCTGAAGGATTTGAATCTTCAACAGTGCCTTGAGGAGCCCCATTCAGCATATACTGTTAAAAGTGAACCCTCGGAAAAATTGCATGCATGTACTAAATTACAATTCATGTACCTTGGGGCGGAGCTGTGGTATATACAGATTCCTGTCCCAAGGTAGAAGTAATGCATCGCTGTTAAATTATACTGATTCGCGGCAACCGCAGAATCAGTATCAAAAAAGCTGCAGTATCGATATTTAACTTGGCTTATTTCATACGTTTTGGATATGGCACAAGTGGCAACAAAATTTGTTCCCATATTGTTCAATTTCGATCAAAGGTAGTGTCGCATTGATGCTTGATGAAATCTACGTCCATCGAGAATAGCTCAAACAAATCATAATCGGTGACGAAGAATGGGTGAATAGATATGTCACCATAGAAGGGCCAACACCGAATAAAGCTCGCTAAGTTGGCTTGAATCTGAAAGTTCTACTCACTCGTTTCTTTGACATCAATGACGTAGTGTATTATGAATTCTTGTCTCCAGGTCGTGCAGTTAACGAAGACTACTACTTGTCAGTTTTACGCCGTTTAGATATGTTGCAGCAATTCAAAGAAAACATCCGAGTGTGTGTCGAGAAAACTTCTGGCGTTTACATAATGCACCTAACAGGAGGAGGAGAAAAAGCTATTCAATATGTATGGAAATCATCATCTAATTATATATGAAATCGCATACCAAGCGCGTTATTTTCTGGGCGGCAATCGCTCTGCCTTTTGCTTTGGCTTGGCTTGGCTGGTTGCTGGCTGCTGTTGCTGGATGTCTTTTTGTCGAGTTCATAAGATATGAACTATATTATTATAATAATTTCACGGCATAAACTTCAAGCCTTTGGTCTAATTCTGCTCTGTATGATGGCATACGCTTAACCAAAACTCATATTTCTCTCCGCGTGTGGTATTCGCACGTTAACGTAACGTATCAGGTAACGCAGCAATAGCGACAAGTGGCATATACATCATTTTCAGTCCGCACTGTATTCACAGAGTGAGTGAGCAGCTAGCATACGAGCTGCATGCAATTTCCCTACTTTCTATATTTGTATATAGTTAGCGCGTATACAGGCGAATGCGACAGCCGGCGTAAAATCTCTGCTGCATATAATATTATATGGTTAGCTATTGTTCCATCTTTTTCAAGTAACATGTTTAGTTACAATATTTTGTAATAAACGTATATAACACTATCAATTCTATGTAATCTTCATCTAATTAGTAAGCAACTTTTGTGCATTTACTAGAGAAAATATCTTGAAAAAGGTTTGACTGTTAAGTATAACTTCGTTGTACTTAAATCTCGGTTGTTAAGATGGTCCATAATGCCTTATTTCACCTACTTTTCTCTTTGTATCCCAATAATGTTTAAGTGTAGTGCTGGTTGCTTTCAAAAATTATTATTTCATAAAACGAATTTTCATTTCAAGCAAATAGCGAGTGAGTAGCTTAGGCAACAGAGTCGTGGTCTTTCTGAATATTGGTACAGTGATGCTCCTAATACAAAAAATACGGATGATTCCTTTTAATAATGGATGAAATTTTCCATATATCTTGAAATAGCTGCTTATTAAGGAGCTAATTTATTTTAATTAAATTGTGATGTTAACTTCATTGTTGGCGTTATGTACCTATTAAATTAAATCATATTATATAGATTTTTAAAATTTGAAACACATTTCGAATTTTAATGTGTAAAATTCATTATTGCAAATTTATGTCTTGAATTTATAGACTATAACAATGTAAATAAACAAGAAGTATACAATTAATAAATGTGGAATCCTGAATTATATAGCATCCATATATTTCTGTTTCGTTACTTCCTAGATAGAAATATATCTCTATTTGAAAAAATCTCTGAAAGTTCGCTAGCCAAGTTTTCTCGTTAACGCGTCAACTGAGTTTCATCCTATTCGTGAAATTGTTTTCAGTTTTGCATATGTGAACAGTAAGTTCGGAAGAATTTACGCTCAAAGAATGATATGAAAAACAAAACCTTAAGAAATCAAGTTTTTAAGTTTTGTAGTATTATGTTTCCAAAACAGATTTTTTTAATAAATTTATTAACTTATGGCACTTTAAATTAAATTTAATGCATAGAAGTAAACAAGGAATAGCACTGTTATTTACAATTTTTTATTGTCATTTTGTTGACTGAAAAACTTATATGTCCAAAGTACTTGGGTGGAAGAATGTGAGCCGCAGGTGGATCTTAGGGGCGTTTTCTGTCTCAGAAGTATTTATTGAAGCATGGTTCTGTGACTTATCGGGGTTTCTGAAAAATTACTGATCTTTAATATTTTAGTGTTTAATCGGGTTTGCGCTGGCGACGATCTACTTAGAAATGCCTAGTTATTTTCATGTGTGTGAAAATTCTCACTCTGGATACGAATATTTAGTAATTTATTCTTTAGAATATTATGCTTATAATGAGCGAAATATTCACTCAAAGTTACCAGAACATGACCCAGAATGAATCTTGTCGAAGGTGGCTTGGATCTGCCTTTGTATATGAAACTAGAGATTTTTGGCATCCAGTTTCGATGGCGGCGGTTTTTGTCATTGACGGCTGTAATTAGGCAGTGCTTAGTTAGAAAGAGAGAACTTCTTTCAAATCAGAAGCAGTCTTGCGGCCGTTACAAATTTTAAGGAACAATATCGCTTAGCATCCATGCCACGATATTACGTTTATATGAATCTATGATGGGTTGCTCTACAATCAGCTTTAGCATTCTAAGGAGCAACGAACTGCAATCCCCCTTGTACTGCAGCTAAAGACCTACCAAATGACGACTGCGGCAGCGCATGGAAAGCGTTCAAAGCAGTATTCGCAAAACGGTGTTACAAACAATAGAAAAGTCTGGTATGACAACGTCTTCAAAGTTCATTATACTCATTAAACGTTGCTTGCTGAAATACGAAGTCATCGAACTCTCGTGTAGATGAGACTACGCGAAGTTTAATAACCTCATAAAAGAAGGTCGTAAAAATCTCTCTCTCTCTCTCGCAGGTTCAGTACCCTTTTAAAAGTTGTTTGTTCGAATTTGAAAACGCTTGAAATGAAAATCCATAATAAAAAAATCGGACGCCAAGATGAGGCGTCATAAACGAGACGAAACATATTTATATCTTGAATATCGAAGTACGCTTCAGTGTTGGAATCCACATTTTAATGTAATGAAAGATTAAATGTACCAAAAATTCCATTTAATAAAAAAATTGCATTATAGGTGAACTTCCAAGTCTAGCAAATTTAAGTTAGTTGACTAGATTCGTGGAAACGATTACCACTTCATCAGAACTGTAAATGGCTGTTATAAATATGATATGAAAGAGCAACAAAAATATTTTACCTCGTGTATCGGAATGTTGATTTAAATTTTGAACTTTAACATTTTATGTAAGTATTTTGACAAAATTGTAAATTTTTATATTTTTGGTAACTTAGTGAAGTAATAGTAACATTTCGTGAACAAAATTATGAAAACTAATTAATGAAATTTGGTATTTAAGCTATATTTTCTTGTTGCAGCGGATGACCGCCATTTTTACAATATTTATATTACAATATTACATTACAATACGTATCTCTTTTGCTGTACCAATTTTTTGATTATTTACTACATCAGTGAAAGATCACAAAGAATGCGAAAAAGATCTGGCTTGGACAAGAGGCTATAAATTACCTCACACACTTCTGACAGATATTATGGTACGACTTGAACAAAACAGCATAAAAAAGAAGGCCATTCGAATATGCGCGAAATATTCTTCTCCTCTCTTTCTCAACTGGCTCTCTCTAACACATGCGCATACAAAACGTTGTTGGTTTTGGGGTTTTTTGGCTTAACTCCAACTTCGGCTTCCTTCCAAATGTGTGTATGAAGGAGGCGTGTGTTACTTGCTGGAGGCTTAATGCTTTGGTCGACGATTCTAAACGTTGACATTGTGAATGCACGAATTTGTACATATATGGTATATAAAAGATAAAAACAATATTTTTTCGAAATATTTTTGTTTATAAAATATACACATTCCAAATTTTTGCAATCAATAAGATAAGATTTTTGTTTTATAGCATATGAGTTGTTATAAGAAAATATTTCATTTGGTAAAGACTTGAAACATTAAATTTGTATTGGAATTCGTAATAATATTTTTAGGCAAGTATTCATTAAGATTTTGGACATAAGTGATGATCATAAAATATGTATATCATCAATTATTGCAATATGTATTTATGAAAACCAATCGTGTTAACTACATTTTCATATTTTGTAATAGATAAATGGACAGTAATATCCACTAGAACAGAACATATAGCTATAAGGAAAATCATAATAATAACTATAATGTCACTAAATCCATATCTATCGCGTTGTAGCTGAGTTTACTCCACACGTCGTATTGTCGCCTTTTTCAAATGCATTTAATCAAACTAATAGCGCTCGAATAGATAGTGAAACTTAGGGTTGGGCAATAATCAATTCAATCTGTATCTAATGTTATTAATACTGGCAACTTACATTCAACTATGATTTTATAAAAAAAAATGCATGTAACAGATTTTAAATGTATTTTTTTTTATGAAATCCTGATTAAAATATTTTTTCAAAACAGTAACTACAACAATTATTTTTTAATTGAATATTTGATGATCGTGGTTAAACCTCCATTATTTAATAGAGTAAATAATGAAATTAATATTTCTTATTACTCGTGTCTCAAAAAATGTTTACCCCGTCCGGGATTCGAACCCAGACCTCTCGATTGCTGGTCGAGTGCTCTTCCAATTGAGCTCTCGGGCATTTATTCGAAGAAACAAATAATTTTTAAGATGTATTTGTTTTCCGATTAAGATGTATTAAGATAGGCTCCATCTACTCGATGACGAATGAATCGATCGACGGTAGCAACCAGGTGGCCAAAACAAATCATGATATGTAATTTACCTATATTAATAGATACGGAAAACAAATACAAATTAAAAAAATTATTTGTGTCTTCGAATAAGTGGCCCTATGCTCAATTGGAAAAGCAATCGACCGGCAATTGAGAGGTCCGGGTTCGAATCCCGGACGTGGTAAACATTTTCTCGAGACACAAGTAATAAGAAATATTAATTTCATAATTTACTCTATTAATAGAGTAAATTTACTCTATTAACATAACTTACTCTATTAAGCACGAAACATCAAATATTCAGTTAAGCATGCGACCGCCAGCAAAGCTGAAAAGAAATTAATAAAAACATCCTGGAGGCTCCATCTGCTCGATGATGAATGAATCGATCGACGGTGCCAAACAGGTGGCCAAAATACATCCTGATACATAAGTTGCCTATCTTTATAGATACAAAAAACAAATACATAATAAAAATTATTTGTCTCAATTGGAAGAGTACTTGACCGGCAATCGAGAAGTCCGGGTTCGAATCCCGGACGGGGTAAATACTTTTTCGAGACACAAGTAATCAAAAAACCGAAATCAAAAACTTTTCAATGCACCTTATGATAAATTTAGTACTTTCTAACAAGTCTTCTCATCTAAAATACAGATGTGTGTGACTCACACATACGTCACACTAACCTTTGTGACTAACTTTTCAATAGTTGTTCACGCTCGCGTTTTAGACAACTACATCCACTTTCTTTGTGTCGCGTAACCCATTTGTATTAACAGCACAGATACTTAGTTTACTAAAACTTCTCTCATACTTTCAGACATTTTGGCTGTAACTCACAAAACGTTATCTATGTAAAGATTGTCCACGAAAAAAGACGTCTACATTTAATTTAAGCTCTTCAATTTCAGTAGGTTTTTAATACAACTCTCATTGACATTTCTTTTAACTGTCATGTAAATGCATTAAACTGACGCGAAATAAAAATAGTTGTATAAATACTGACAAAAATACCAAGCAAAGAATTATAAAGAAGAAGATAGATTTGGTGCACCAAACAACAAAATTCTATTTGGTCGCAATATAAAATTGCAAATGATATTGGAATATCTCGTGCAACTTTTCAAACTGTTTTTCGTAACATTAACTCTACCTTAACGTTAGAAATAAAACCTAGTTCTGGTAGAAAGTCGGGACTAGTTAATAAATATTTGATCAAAAAGGTGATCGCTGTATTCAGAAGAAACCCAAATCTGCCTGTAAGAATTGTAGCGAAAAAACAACTAGGTGTATCAAAAAGATATGTATGGAAAATCAAGAATAATACAAATCTCAAATCATACGAAGTTTGCAAAGTGCAGATCAATCTACAAAAAAGAATTTGGAATCGTAAAACGGTCCAAGAAATTGTACACTTGGATTTAATCGAAATTCAGCTGTGTAGTTATGGACGATGAAACTTATGCTAAAACGGATTTTAAACAAATGACTGGATAACAGTAATACGTATCGACTATTTGAGTAATTGACAAAAAAAATTATGGTTTGCCAAATGTTAAAATTTCCTAAATAATATTTAATCCCTGCAGGCAATATGCACGTGTGGACGGAAAAGGAAGTTTTTTGATCAACGGACACAATTAATCAAGCAAGAATGTTTAGAAAAAGTTCACCAAAATTGTAACAAAACAAGCAAATCCATCTGACTTCCTAGAACTCTCGCCTTTAAAAAAGTATTGAGCAATTGTAAAACAAACATTTAAGAATAATCAAAAACAGGAATCAGATGTGTCTGATTTTCAAAGGAAGTGTAACTATAACGTATAAGAATGTAACAAGAGGAAATGCTCTTTCCAACATATAATACGACAAGCAGTGTAAGGACCAGTTTCTGGATCTTAAGCTGGCAACTCCATGAAGGCATTCGGGGTTCGTAGGCTAATATCCCGCGAGCTCTTAAATAAAAACCTATTAAAGAAACGGAATGAAAAATAGCCGGATGGATAAAACGATGACGACCGTTGGTACAAAACAGGTAACCCGAATTGGATGCTAGAATATTATGACGATGAGAGAACCTGGGAAACTAAAATGGATAACAAGGTAAATGGAAAAGTATCAGGTGGACATTCTCGGGTTGAGTGAAATGAGATGAGATGATTTTGGTGACATGCCAGACGGGAGTGACCCTTCTGTATTCTGGTCGAGCAAGTGGGGAGGCTGCACAGAGTGGTGTGGGAATCTGTTGAGCAAACAACTAAGACAAGGACTTATTGAGTGACATCCAGTCTCAGAGCGTATAATTACTTCTCGCTTCCGAAGTAACGTACGAAATATTTGTGGTACAATGTTATGCCCTTACTGAACCAACGGAAGAGATAGTTAAGGAGGAATTTTATTCGATGCTAACAAATGTTTTAAAGAAAGTTAAAAGACAAGATGTGATACTGCTTATGGCAGATTTTAATGCAAAAGTGGGAAAAGAAAATGAAGGTTTGGATCAAGATGAACGGACCAAACGGGGAGCAGATGATGGGAGCTGACCATCATGTGGTCATGGCTTGGTTCTGTTTTAACATAGTGGCACCCACGGGAAAATTTCATAGGCGAAGTAGACTCTATGATATTGCAACATTTGAACAAAAACCTTTTTACAGAAGCTTTTAAATTAAAACAGAAACCAATTTGAGGTTCGGGATCTGTAAGCTGGAAGAACATGGGAAATGGTTGAAAAGACCTATGTAGAGACATGTGAGGAGACCCTAGGTTACAGAGAAATGTTTAAAAAGGAATGGATGTGGGATGAAACGTTGGAAATGCGCGATCAGCAGAAAAAGATGATGCAACATATTACTAACGCTTAGATCTCTAAAGACGAGATCTGTAAAAATAGAGTTTGACGAGAAATACAGTGAATTAAATCGGCAGATAAAGAAAAGTACTCGTAATGATCGGGCGGAGACAAGTTGCAGAACAGGCAAGCAGAGCTGAGGCAGCCGCCGTAGAGGGGACTTGAAGGAATTGTATCAATCTAGTAGAGTACTGTCAGAGAGGAATTACTTTCACAGGCGGCCTGTTCGGAGTACAGCAGGAGCCATGTTGTCTGAAGAACAGGAACAATTAGCTAGATAGAAAGGACATTTTCCAGAAGTGTTCAGCCAAATAACTGACGTTATAGCCGGCGTTACAGCCGGGGCTTTATACCCTCTTTTCCAAAAAGTGTGGCAAGAGGTAAGGTACCTGCTGAACGGAAGAAAAAGCTCATAGCGAAGTTGCTTTAGAAGGGTGACTTTAGCCAGTGTAACAACTGGAGAGGAATCACCTTTATGCGCTGTAATCACCTTTATGCGTTATCTATGCGCTGTAAAGTATTTACACGCGTCATTCTAAATCGTATAAAGACAGTGACGGAACAGAAGTTACTGACAGAACAGGGTGGTTTTTGGGAACATAGTAGCTATGTACACATGATCAATACACTTCGAATTATCATTGAACAGAGCTGTGAGCGGAATTCTAGCACATATATGCTATTTATCGATTTTGAGAAAGCCTTCGACTCAGTGGATAGGCAAGTCATGTGGCAACTCTTAGTAAAGTATGGCATGCTGCCGAAGATTGTTAATATAATACGAGGGACCTACGATGGCTATGAGTGCCAAGTGGTGCATGAAGGAAAGTTAATAGAGGCCTTTGAAGTGACCTCTGGAGTTAGGCAAGAATGTATTCTCTGGCCTATTATCTTTCTCATTGTAATAGATGATATCATGAGGAAGTAAAGTAAAAACCGAGGAGGTTTACTATGGAGGTTAACAGGCAGACTGGAAGACTTAGATTATGCGGACGATATCTGCTTGCCGGCACGCACCATTCAGCATATGAATGAGAACTTCTAAGAACTGGAAAGTGCACCACGGAAAGCAGGGCTTAAGATTACCTTAAAATAATTGAAAGTGTTTCAAGTTGAATGGTCAAGAGATCATGGATGTAGACCTGTTTTTTCAAGGTGGAGCGAGAACATTAAAGCACTTATAAAGAAGGCAAATGGGTCATTTGTGCAGCTCACTGGTCAAACTCCTATTGTTAACCAGATTTAAACGCACAATAGATGGCTAGGCCATACCCTGAGGAAACAGAATGGTACCATCGAGAAGAAAGCGCTGGAGTGGAAACACCAAGGGAAAAGGGGAAAGGGGTCCGGCAACGGCAGACTTGGAAGAGATCTGTGACGGATGAAGCAACTGAAGCGGGGAAGAATTGGTAAGAACTGCAATGGTTGGCATGCTACAAAGGCCCCTGACGATTGAAGCCATTGCTCCTATAGGAGCCACAGGAAATAAGTCAAGTAAGTCACGATACGATTAGTCATTAAATAAAAACAAAATCGTGTTTTATGGGAATCGTGTCGGACAGTAAAGCTGTACAGTACATAAGGGTTACATTCATTTAGCTTACTTTAGGTTATTTATGTTACACTAGCAAGTCCCGTCGCAGATTCGCTTGCGATATTGAAAATATCAACATATATCATATCAACGTATATGAACGTTGGTATCTCATACCAACGTATATCATATCAACGTATATCATAACAAAGTATATAATATCAACGTATATCATATCAACAACTCTTTTGCCCGCACAGCCGCGGCCAACTCTGGGATCTGAATTACCGAGCGCTGTGCCGAGATCATGTACATCAATTTTCATGGCGATCGGTTGAACGGTGTAGAAGTTGATGTGCTGTACTGTCAGCAAGAATATGTCTGACAAATTGCAACTTTCTTAGTTAGTTGGTTTCTGAAATACGACTATTTTAATTTTTGCTCAATACGACCCCGATTTTACCCCTTCAAGAGTTGAAAATCAAAATTTCATTTTAGACGTGTCTAATGGATTTTAACGAAGAATATTCTTGCCAAATTGCAATTTCCTAAGCTAATTGGTTTCAGAGATATGATAATTTTAATATTTTTGTTTTATACACTTTTAACTCTTCAAAAACTGAAAATCAAAATTTCGTTTTCAAACGTGTCGAATGGATTT